>CAUYQV010161716.1:0-50500 GCA_963574575.1 Galagoides demidoff | reverse complement strand
AACTGGCAGCCTGTTTAAAAAGTTTGAGGACTCCGAGCTGATAGTAGGGTGGGATTTTTCCAGGGGCGGGGTTTGAGACTCGGGCGGGGCTGGCCTGGTGGCTGATGGTGATTGGCAGTGTCCTAGAGTGGATCCGGACTGGGGTCAGGACCTTCAGTAGACATTTCAGACTGCCTTGGATGAGGCTGAATGTGTAGCGGGGCCTGCAGAATACTGAATCCCGGGGAGCGTTTTTGGAGTCTGGGAGCGGGGCAAGCCTGGCAGGAGGGGCAAGGATAGGCAGGATTCTGAGGGGTGCAGAGGATTCGGCCTGTGTGTTGGGGAGAACTAGAACTGGAGGAGTACCATAGACGATGTCCTCCAGGGCTGTGCAGAGCCTATAGGCGGAGCCTGTGATACTGGAGCGGGGTCTGCAAAAGAGACAGGCATGGAGGCGTAGGGCTGGTGAAGTATGGTGGCTCATGGTGGCAGATGAGGCGTGAGTAACTGTGGCAGGAAGCTAATCTGCGAAGTAGATTGAGGTGGTTTTCTAGGGGCAGGATTTATGTTGGTGGAGCCTACAAGGGGAAGGAAATGGGAGCAGGGGAATCTGCTCTTAGGTCTGGCCTGGAGGGCCTAGGAGTGGGCGGAGCCTCAGAGGGGCTGGCCTTGGATCAGGTGGCCTTAGGCTAGGTTGGCTCCAAAAGTGGGCACTTGGGAAAGGAAAGGGCTAGAGAAAGAGGTATTTGTAGAGGCTAAGAAAGGTTAGCCTCTAGCCACAATGGGGCCTGGTTTCTGAAAAGACCCGGCCTAGAACAGGAGGTGGTACGGCAAGAGCTCGGCACCTGTGGCTCAAGTGGCTAAGGTGCCAGCCACATACACCTGAGCTGGTGGGTTCGAATCCAGTCTGGGCCCACCAGACAATGACAGCTGCAACCAAAAAATAGCTGGGTGTTGTGGCTGGTGCCTGTAGTCCCAGCTACTTGGGAAGTGGATGCAGGAGAATCACTTAAGCCCAGTAGTTGGAGGTTGCTGTGAGCTGTGATGCCATAGCACTCTACCCAGGGAGACAGCTTGAGGCTCTTTCTAAAAAAAAAAAAAAAATTAAAAAAAGATCATATGGCAAGTGTTGGGCGGAGCCTGGCAGGGATGGGGCCTGGTGCATTGAGGACCCTTGCTGCTCAGGAAACTCTCTAACTACTTTTCTGTTTCTGAGTCATCCTTTGGGAGATAGAGTGTTGTTATCTATTAAACTCATTGGTTTTGGGAGATAGAGTGTTGTTATCTATTAAACTCATTGGTTTTGAACTCAGGCTTGGATTCCAATGTGTTCTTTGCTAGTTAATCTCGGCAAAATCCTGGTGAGGTGTCAATGGAATATACATATGTATATACCATACGTACCTATATATACACATATGTGTATATATAGCTTGGTACATAGTAGGTACTTAATAAAGAATGGCGCTGAGTCAGGAGAATTGCTTTCAACCAGAGGTTCAAGACCAGCTTAGCAAAAGCAAAACCTCATCTCTACAAAAACAGAAAAATTAACTGGTTGTGGTGGCAGGTGCCTGTATTCTGAGCTACTCAGGAAGTTGAGGCAGGAGGATCACTTGAACCCAGGAGTTTGAGGTTTCTGTAAGCTACGATGATGCCACTGCACTCTAGCCCAGGCAACAGAGTGAGACTTTGTCTCAAAAAGATAAATGGCAATTATAATCACCACCTTACCCCCTCCCCCCAAAAAAGTGTTCATTGGCACCTACTATGAACTACATATTTTTTTAGGGCCCTGAGAAATACAGTGGGGACACTGACAGGTAAGGCTCCCACATCACAAAGCTAGTGGGGAACACATCAGATCATTCATTCGGCTCATTTCTACTGTGTGCCTACTATGTGCCAGAGCCTGTGCTGCTCCAAACAAAGCCCAGAGTACCTGGTGGTGCAGTTACCTGCTTCAACATGGACTGTCAGGGAAGGGTGTTCAGGAGTTGGTTTCTATCATCCTGAGGGCAGGGTCTTCTCTGTTACCCAGTGCCTAGAACAGTCCCAGGCACACAGTAGGTGCTCAGTAAAAACCTGTTGCAAGAATCAATGAAATTTGGGAGCTGAAAGCTGCAGAAAGGGTAGTATCCAGGCAGGAAATGTGCTTCAACCAAAAAGAACACCATGCGTAAAAGCCTAAATGTGGGAAGCAGCCTCTTCTGTATGAAGCCTTGCTCTTAGTCTCCTGGTAATTTCTCTGTGTAAATCTGGAGGTTCAGCCTCTGTTTTTCTGCAGGCACTGGCGCCCCTTCGTGGCGGCCGCAAAAGAACCGCTCCCGGGCGGCATCAGGTGGGGCGGCGCTGGCCAGTCCTGGTCCAGGGTCGGGATCAGGGTCCTCGACTGGGTCCGGAGGCAAAGAACGCTCTGAAAACTTGTCCCTGAGGCGAAGCGTGTCGGAGCTTAGCCTGCAGGGTCGGCGACGGCGGCAGCAGGAACGCAGGCAGCAGGCACTTAGCATGGCCCCAGGAGCAGCCGACGCCCAAATCGGACCTGCAGACCCCGGGGATTTCGATCAGTTGACTCAGTGCCTTATCCAGGCCCCCAGCAACCGCCCTTACTTCCTGCTGCTCCAGGGCTACCAGGACGCCCAGGTGAGTGCTGCCTCCCCTATCGAAAGAGCCCTGTCGGTGCCTGTAGCTCAGTGGGTAGGGCGCCCGCCCTATATACCTAGGGTGGTGGGTTCGACCCCGACCCCGGCCTAACTGCAACAAAAATATAGCCGGGCATTGTGGCGGGCGCCTGTAGTCCCAGCTACTCGGGAGGCTGAGGCAAGAGAATCGCCTAAGCCCAGGGGTTGGAGGTTGCCGTGAGTTGTGACGCTAAGGAACTCAACCGAGGGCGACAAAGTGAGACTCTGTCACAAAAAAAAAACAAAAAACGAAAAAGCCCTGTGAACCACCCGACGGTCGGAGGGCAACAGAACTACAACTCCCAGAATTTTCAGGGTTCTCTGGGAGGTGTGGTCCAGCGAGGTTCCACAGTAGGCGATGAGGTCAGGGACCAGAGAAGGAAGAGGGTAACAGCTGAAAAAGAGTCCACTGGAGGGGCAAATAGGGAATGGTTCATAGTTGGAGGAAAGTGCTCTCTTTCTCAAGGAAGAGTGCATCGTAGAAAGATCTTGGAAATGCTCAGTTTTTTCTCTTTTTTTTTTTTTTTTTTTGAGACAGCCTCAAGCTGTCCCCCTGGGTAGAGTGCTGTGGCATCACAGCTCACAGCAACCTCCAACTCCTGGGTTCAAGAGAGTCTCCTGCCTCTGCCTCCCAAGTAGCTGGGACCACAGGCGCCCACCACAACACCCAGCTATTTTTGATTGCAGCCCTCTTTGTTGTTTGGTGGCCAGGGCTAGATTCGAACCCGCCACCTTAGGTGTAGTGGCTGGCGCCTTAGCCACTTGAGCCACAGGTGCCCAGCTGAAATGCTCAGTTTTTGACGGGGAGGGATGGGAGAATCATCTCCTGAGCAGGGAAATCATTTGTTGCCTGGATTTTGTTGTGTATGTACTAAGGTGACCAGATTTTAACATTGGTAAAGCGGGACACCATTGATTGGGGGTGGGGCAGAGGAGGGGTGTGTTCTTGATTAAAATTTTGGTCTATATGGAGCAACAAAAATTTTCATGGAATGCAAAAATAGTATTGTAATTTTTTTTAAAATTTCAACATAAGTACGATTTACAAATATAATACATTAAAAAAAATTATGTATAAGGCGGCGCCTGTGGCTTAAAGAAATAGGATGCTGGTCCACCTGGGTAACCTTGCCCAGGAGGGGAGTAGGGAATTTACATTTGCCTTTTCATTTCCCAATGAAGTTACATTAACCTCTTAATTCCCAAATGGAATTACATTAACCTTTTCAGCAGCCGAAAACCGTATATTCCCTTCCCGTTGTCCCGCTGTTCCCTAGCTTGTCCTGCATTCTTTCCAAAAATCGGGACTCTTTTAAAACACCGAGGGACGCGGGACAAATTGTTAGAAATCGGAACTGTGGAGCGGGTGAGGATTTCTTAGGCAAGCGCATGTAATCCGCAGCCATCCGCCCTTTGCACAGTGGCCCTCGAATAACAGCTAGGGAGGGGGACTGGAATTGGTTTTGATCTTTTTTCTCCTTAATTTAAAGGCCGCCATGAAGCAGAGGGATGGAGGGTCAGGGGATTTGGGGACTCAGAAACGAGAGCTGACAGGAGGGATCATGTGAAGATATAGAGTTAAGTCAGGCAGTGTTATTTCCTAGAGAGTGGTCTCCTAAGCCAAAATAAAGTTCAATCCCTTTGTGACTTCGGACCGAAGCAAGAACCGCAAAAGACATTTCAATGCACCTTCCCACATTCGCAGGAAGATTATGTCTTCCTCTCTTTCCAAAGAGCTGAGACAGAAGTACAATGTTCGATCCATGCCCATCCGGAAGGATGATGAAGTTCAGGTTGTCGGGGGCATTATAAAGGTCAGCAGATTGGTAAAGTAGTCCAGGTTTACAGGAAGAAATATGTCATCTACATTGAGCGGGTGCAGCGTGAAAAGGCTAATGGCACAACTGTCCATGTGGGCATTCACCCCAGCAAGGTGGTTATCACTAGGCTTAAACTGGACAAAGACCGCAAAAAGATCCTTGAACGAAAAGCCAAATCTCACCAAGTAGGAAAGGAAAAGGGCAAGTACAAGGAAGAAACAATTGAGAAGATGCAGGAATAAAATAATCTTATATGCAACTTTCATTAAACACTGCTTAAATGAAAAAAAAAAAATAAAAAGAAAGAAATCAGGACTGTCCCGCCAAAAGCGGGACGTCTGGTCACCTTAATATGTACCTAGGTTTTCTTGATAGGGGAAATGGACTAAACCATTTTTAAAAGGTGATGGGGCTTGGCGCCTGTGGCTCAAGCGGCTAAGGTGCCAGCCACATACACCTAAGGTGGCGGGTTCAAATCCAGCCCGGGGTCGCCAAAAAGCAACAATGACGGCTGCAACCAAAAAATAGCCGGGCGTTGTGGCGGGCGCCTGTGGTCCCAGCTACTTGGGAGGCGGAGGCAGGAGACTCGCTTGAGCCCAGGAGTTGGAGGTTGCTGTGAGCTGTGATGCCATGGTACTCTACCCAGGGTGATAGCTTGAGGCTCTGCCTCAAAAAAAAAAAAAAAAAAAAAGGTGATGGTTTACATGGAAACGATTTCACCATTATTGATGGAGGCAGGTGGTACTGATACTTCTATTTACTTTACATATTTGAGTGATAATAAAACTTCTTTGTTAGGAAGCAGAGAGGAAGAAAGGATTGGTGGTTGGGGATCTATGGGAGATTACTTCATTGATAGAAATGTAATATTTTATTGGAAGAAAATAAACATTTATTTGGGGTGATGGGATATCCGTCCTTAAGTTGTTGCCCACCTTTGAGTGACAGTGGTACAGCCCAGCTCAGCAAGTACAGCTGACCAATGGCAAAGCCCACTCTAGAAGGTGGTGAAGCTTATTGGACAGTTCCATTTTTACAGGCACAGACAGCTCCAATAAGGTTAGGCAGTCTGGCTTCGTATGTGGGTGAGAGGCTAAGACTATTCAGGAAAGAGCTCATATGGAAGAATTCACTCCTTCCTGTGGGGCAAGGAGACGGGGGAGAGCTCATTTTAGCAAGGATCTTGCATATATTATAACAGCCCATTCTCTGGACAAAGTTGGTGAAAAAGAGACTGTCTTTGGGGAAGGTGGTCAAATTGAAAGAGGATAAGTTCCTTATGGGAAGAGGGGGAAACATTAGAAACATCTATTCCCTGGGGTGGGGTTCATGAGAAATCCCTTTTGTGAGAAAGAGGCTTCATTGGAATTATAGATTCCTTGTGGACAGAAATAATAGGTGAATCTCTTGTAGGAATTCATTGGATTTGTCTGTTTATGGAGGGATTGTGATGTGAGTGTGTTCATTGTGGGTGATGTGGAAGCATCCCTTCTTGGGCAAAGGGACTGGAGAGCCCATTGTTGAAAGGGGCTCATGTACTTGAGATCATCCATTCCTTCAGACAGGAATGGAGAACAGAAGATGGTCAGACTAGAAAAGCCCATTTTTCTAGAGGGGCAGATAAGTAACTGTGTTGTAGGAAGGGATCTCTTTAGCAGCATCAAATCATGGGGTGGAGTAATGGGAGAGTTCAGTGTAGAAAGGGGATTTATGTATATCAGGATGTCTACTCTCTCAAACATGGTTGGAGAACAGAAGGGTTTATTTTAGGACAGGGGTCAGACTGAATGTTTACATTTTTATAGAATGGAAATGAAAAAGTCCATTTTTAAAAAGTGGTCTTTGGCCAGGTATAGTGGCTCACACCTGTAATCCTAGCACTCTAGGAGGCCAAGGCAGGTGGAATGCCCTGAGCTCAGAGATTTGAGACCAGCCTGAGCCAAAGCCAGAGTGAGACCCGGTCTCTACCAAAAAAAGGCTAGGTGTTGTGCTGGGCACCTGTAGTCCCAGCTACCTGGGAGACTGAGGTAAGAGAATCGCTTAAGTCCAAGAGTTGGAGGTTGCTGTGAGCTATGACGCCAGGCACTCTACTGAGGCCACAAAGTGAGACTCTGTCTCAATGAAATAAATAAATAAAACAAAAAAGAAAATAATGGCTTGGTGCCTGTGGCTCAATCGGCTAAGGCGCCAGCCACGTACACCTAAGGTGGCGGGTTTGAATCCCCAGCCCGGGTCCGCCAAACAACAATGATGACTGCAACCAAAAAATGGCCGGGCATTGTGGTGGGTGCCTGTGGTCCCAGCTACTTGGGAGGCAGAGGCAGGAGACTCGCTTGAGCCCAGGAGTTGGAGGTTGCTATGAGCTGTGATGCCACAGCACTCTACCCAGGGGGGATAGCTTGAGGCTCCGTCTCAAAGAAAAAAAAAAAAGTTCTTCCTGAAGTATGCCAAAGCTGGGACTGGTGCTGCCTTGTTATTCCCCTCACAGAGAACTGGTCCCATCTGTCAGGTGGTTACCGAACAGTCATAGCTGTGAAAAAGGAGGCAGGAGTGTCCTCAGACCTACATGATACACGCAAATTGGCTGCTTTTGCTTATTAAAAGGATCTCATGAAATAGTTCTCAAACTCAAGCTTTGCTGAGCTTGAGGTTTAGTGATTATTTAGCTAATCATGAACCAATAGTGCTTATAAAATACACATTTGAGAAAAATATGAATGATAGAATTGGCTGAGGAAAGGTGGCTACCAGTACATTTTGATGGGTTGATTAGGATTGGTTTCTGGAAAGGACTTTTGTTAAGTGTCTAAAGGTAGCTGGTGACATCACATTTAAACACCAACCCTGACAGCATGAAGACACCCTATCTTTTCCCTCCCAGAATCTTTCTGCCTTGAAACAGAGGTTTTGGAAGTAAGGGATTAGGGAGAAAGCAGAACAGTTAATTTATTTAACATCCATGGAGAAGACATTTGTTTATGCCAAGTTTTGGGATAAACACTTGGAGACACCTCTGGGACACTGCTTTTAAAAAAATTGCTTTAATGAACTCCACACTTTACTGAACTGTTTGAATCTTGGCTTCATTTGTAAAATGAGGGGAAGGGTGGAGTAGGTTTGTAAGACCCCTTCTTCTCCAACAGGCCCCTGTTCCACAGCAGGTATAAGCTGGGATCCCCAATGGTCTGTGTTCCTGTCACAGCCCATTCTGTGACATTTTGAAATCTTCATCTGAAGTCAGCCACCTTTAATTCCCTAATGATTAGTTCTGCATTCACCTGACCTATTTTTCACATTTAGTTTTCTTATTCCTTACTTTCAAAGGGGAAGATTTGAACTCAGAATTCCAAGTGTGGCCTCCCCAAGGCAGTGCAGCAACCATCCAGCTTCTCTTCACTGGCAGGATGATTCTGTCTCCAGCTAATTCTGTTACCACAGAACATTGCAAACTCATGTGTTTCTGGTTACTTGCTCCCAAATGCATTACTTTGCATTTTTCCAAGTTGAATTCCATTTCATTGCTTTCCACCCATATTTCTATAATCTCTTAATATCATTCATGTGTTCACTGCCTACCCACGCTGGGGTCTGCTTCTTCTAGCTTGGTGCCATCTGCATGTTACATTAACATGTTTTTAAAGAACACTGGGTTTAGTCCTTCCCCTCATGTTTCCTTACCTATAATTTCACAGCCCAGGGCCTCGCCTTCCTGATGGCACTTGGACCCTAGGTTGCCCTTACCTCTTAGTCAGAAACATCGCTCAGTGAATGCACTTAAAAATTCCAAATGTTGCTTCCTCACCTAATAGTTTCTTGGTTCTTCTTATGGATTTTAACCTCTTGTTGTTGGAGATTATAGTTAACTTAATATTATTCAAAAATCTCCCTTTTAAAGATCAATAAACAGACCCAGAAAAATTAAGTGTGCCATTGGCAGGACAGGGTATGGAGGAAACCAGTACCCAAGGTCCCCACCTTCCAGATCATAGAGTAGAGAGGATACTTAAAGTGCTGGGCTAACCTGGAG
Source organism: Galagoides demidoff (assembly GCA_963574575.1). NCBI lineage: Eukaryota > Metazoa > Chordata > Mammalia > Primates > Galagidae > Galagoides > Galagoides demidoff. The sequence continues at coordinate 41,993 of CAUYQV010161716.1, read as the reverse complement.
ACAGGAGAGACCAGGAAAGGTGGGTGAATGGAGAAGGAATAATGTTGTTCATTTCCTTGCCCTGATAAAACCGCACAACCGTGGCATCAATTTAATTCTCCAGCCATGACAGTCTCACTCCCCCCGACATGCATTCATAGGCTCATGCTTACACTCTCTCTTTTCTTGAGCCCTAAGAGGCCTGCAGTGCACTGCTTGATTCCTGGATTCTTCTCCATTCTTTAATAGCCTTCAAAAAGATAAGAAATTTCTTTGATATGCTTTTTTATGCTCAAGTTTGTAGGTTAATTTTTCTTTTCTGTTAATCTTTGTGTCTTCAGGATTTCCAAATACCTGCTAAAATTGACTTACAGTTCATCTTACTTTCTGCCATTTTTATGGTTTTCTAACTTACTAATCAATTGCCTGAATGGTGGAAGAGGACTGAGTCTAATTCATTATTTTCTATTATTGCCTGGCCATTACTCACTGACTTATGTGACTTATGTAAAAGAATAGCTTTTCTCCAGTGTCCTGTCTTATGACAGTCATAAACAAAACAAAAAAAAAACTTTATTCTTTTAAGATTGTTATGGTATTGTTGTTATTCTGTTTTTTTTTTCTTTTTCTGCCAAGATTTTCCTCCAAGTCTTGACTGAGGCTGAGTCTACATGACACTAAAAACATCCAAATAAAAAATAAAAATTTATTTTGAACTGCTTAGACGTTTTCCTCCCCAAACCCAGATGTTTGGCAAGTGTGGACAATACTTCTGGATAATGAGTGATTCTCCCTACAGTCAACATTTTCATCAATTTTAATGGCCTCTGTGCAACCTCCAAGAATGGTAGATCCTGGTAGATTCAAACCCTGTGTGGAAAGAGCCTGACTCACCAGTTTGATCAACATTGAGGTGAAGATGCTCGCCTTGGGTGGAGGCTTCATTGTTACCGTGAAGAATTGTGGTTCAGGAAGTGGGCCCTTACCCAGCATAAATAAATCCAGATGCAACAAAATTCAAGGGGGGAAAGATCAGGAACTTGAATCTTCCTTGGCTGTAGAAGTGTGGTAAATATTTCAAAATATCCACACCATCCAATTTTTTCAGTTTGCATAATTTACCTAATATGTCCCCTAATGTAATTTAATGAAAAATAACATATTTTGCATTTAGACACTGATCATCATTCTGAAAGATTTGAAACACTGACCATGCATGGTGTTTTTCATATTTTCTCAACATTTCAATGAGAAGAGTTTTATTATCTTAATTTATCAAATGACCACAGTGAGGCTGAGTTCCACACAAAAGGCAGAAAACATTTTAAATACAGACCTGAGTCTAGGATCATAGATTTAAGGAAACTTAAGTATCTTTTAAAGAAAACCCACATCCCTGATCCCCATCTGGTACACGTGTCAATGGTTATCCAGGCAGTTCTAGAAGTTCTAGACACAGAGAATGGCCATTTTTATTATTTTTGTCATTTATCTGGGACTTCACCTCTCTGTGGTTTCATTCACTGAAGCTTGACATCTCCTTGGGCCCCACCGAACAAGTCATGTTGTCTTTTTATATTGGCAAAAAGTATTAGTGCTTTGGTATTTGAAAAAAAAGTCATGTCTTTTATCCCTTACCCCCTCACACACACACTTGTTTTGAATTTTCAGTCATGATCTCTCTTCTCCTGCTGCCCTGTCCCTCTTACCAGCTGGGACATGTATTCCATTTTGCCTTTTTTTTTAAAAGCACTGAATACAAAGAGAGCAGTATCTTCTCAAGGCTCCCCTTCCCTGAGCTTCTGACTCTGCCTCATGGTCCAGATGGAGGTGGCTTCCACCCGGATCTCTGTTTTGTCTATGAGTTCATTTTTTCCTCAAATGCCAGGTTTTCTGACTAGGAACAAAAACTTGGAAAATGTTTCCTTCCCATATACTTAACTGCTGCTCATGGCAGCAGCTGCTACCACCCACCTTTTCCTGGCCAGGCTCCAGGACAGGTGAGGGCTCTGAGACTTTTACATGGCACTTAATAGGGTGAGGACTCTGACAGGAAGCCTGCATGTGCTAATGATGGAGAGTCTGACCAGGCTGCACCATCAGTCATCAGACGTGATCCTGATGATTTGATGCAGAGCTGAGGTCTGAATTTATATCCTCTCTCTCGGTATGGGGATTGCTCCCTCTTCTTACCTGTGTTTTGCGGAGGCTCCCATACATCTGGAGTCTCTTTGCAGATCTGGTAGCCATTCTTGAGGCTCCACTGATGATTCCTCTGGCAAGAACCACTGAACTTGCCTCCCACCTTCTAGTTCTCTTCCAGATACAGCCTAACATTGCCTGGTCCAGAATCTAAACTTCTTTGAATTATGGTTTGTACCACTGGTATGTTGGGTTTATAAAAAGGGTTAAAATTTCTATGTTAGGCTATAACTATAAAAATCTTAAACCTAATTTTCAAGCTGTGGCAATTTGAAATTCAATGGCTTCAAGTCAGGAACATCGACTTCTGGGGAAGACACTAACAGATCTTGTGATAAAGCAGCAGCTTCTGTGGGTTGAAGGTCACTCTAATTCCAAATGCTTGATGTGGAAAACACTGAGGCAATAAATAGAACTACCTCATATGTTCTGTAAGTGCTACAAGTAGGTCCATAGCAGAGAGTGGAGGCGAACAGCTCAGTCTTGTGTGGACAAATCTGCTGACCTCTGTGGAATTGCCGTTAGCATGAATGAGTGTATAGGATGCAAAGCAGAGGTCCCAGGGAAGCCTCTGTTTTTGGCCTGCACTACCTCACAGCAGAACCTGGCACATCACTGTATCTCCTAGACAGATCCAGTAAATAACATTGGTAAGAATTTGATGGGAAAGTGGTTGAGAAGAACATTGATATCACAGGCTACATGAGGAAGCTTCATCCCATTCTTGGCTGGGACTCTAGTCCTATCCCAGACCATTCCAGGGTTTCTCTCCATCCCTTTTCCTACTCAGAGCACTATTGTATCCTCTCAGCCTCTAATTGGAAGTTCTATATTCACAGCTTCACTCAGTAAGCAGAATATTCTTCTCGGGGTCCACTTGCTTTAGATGAGAATAGGGTTAGGAGTTCTCCCAAATCTTCCCTAACACATGGGTAAATTATTTAAGACTATCTAGCACAGAGTATATGTACCAAAAACAGTAGCATTCCTATTAAATAATATTGCAATGGACTGAATGTTTATATTCCCCCCAGGTTCATATGTTAAAATTATAACTCCTGAGGTGATGTTGATAAGAGGTGAGGCCTTTGGGAGATGATTGGATCATAAGAGTAGAGCCCTCATGAAAGGGATTAGTGCTTTTACAGAAGATACTCTGGAGAGCTCCACATCCATTTCCACCAAGTGTAGTTATAGTAAGAAGATAGCCATTTATCAAAAGTGGGCTTTCCCTAGACATTGAATCTGCTGACACCTTGATCTTGAACTTCCTGACCTCCAGAATTGTGAGAAATAAATTTCTGTTGTTTGTAAGTTATCCAGGCTATTGCATTTGTTATAATAGACCAACCAAAGACAAATGTTATTTTAGAGGGATAGAAAAGCTCTGATATCCATCTGTTGCAACATATTTGTCTTCAGACTTAAAATTCATATCAATTGACAGTCTGTCGATTTTCAGTTTTAAGAACTTCAGTGGTTTCCAAATTTTGGCATGCAAAAGAATAAACTAGAGAGGACCCCCCCAGAGTTTCCTACAAGATTCTAAACCTATAGCTCTAGGTGGGGACCCAACCTGTAGTTCAACAAGCTCTGCAGGTGATTCAAATACAGGTGGTCTGTGGCCCACCTTTGGGAAATAGTGTCTCAGGATTTCCAATTTCTTCCCATTATCAATGCATTCCTTCCTCCCATCCATGCTGCCACATCAGTTTTTGTGAAGCCCAATTCTGATTATTTTCACTTATCCCAGCCAATGCAGTCTCCCTCCTCACTCTCCTGCACCATGACAACCCTAAGCTCTCATATCATGCTTGAGTTTTCCCTAGTTACCTCCAACCACCTTCCTTGCTCTTGCTCTTACTTCCCTACAGTGAATGCTCAAAACATTAGTTGGAGGCATTCTTTAGTAATGCGATCTAGGTACACCTGCATTTACTCTGCTGAAGATCCCTCAGTGCTCTCCCACCTTGCTCAGAGAGAGAGAATGCTCACAGCCTCTGCATGGCCCCTGCCATCTGGCCCAGTCATCTCTCTGGCTCCTTTCCAACTATTCTCACCCACCCTGCTCTAGCCTCCAAGGCTGTGCTTGGGTCCTTGTGATTTCCGTTTTGCCTTTCTGCTCAGGAGAAAGCTAATAAGAATGAGATTCTGGGGTGTGGAGCATTGTGTGGGTGTTTGAGAGAGCTGTGGGAAGCCTTGTATCAGCCAAAGCCTGCTCCAGACACAGCTCTAGGACTCTAATGGTGTTGGCTGTTTCTCCACTGCTCTGCTGGACCATGAGCTTCCTAAGAATGACACATGTACCCGGTTCTCTGTGCACTGTTACCCCTTCTTTTCCAGTTTGTGTACATCATAAGAGCTCCATGAATATTTGTTTAGGAAGTAATAACTTTACTGGTGTATGAAGAGACTGTCTTGTTCTGTCTATCCTTGGTACATACAGATTCTATCCACACAAGAGCCAGTGATCTTTGTCATCCCTGGCTTCATGCCATAGGGACCATTAGTCCCCAGGAGTCACAATAAAAGGGTATGAGTAGATCAGCACAAATCCATTTCAACTGATGAAGAAATACATGTGGTTTCAGCATAGACATGTTTGTCAGGCTCCACTTACAAGGAGCTGATCTTTACAGTGGCTCCTTATCACATGGAGATTCTGCTTTTCATCAGATGCCCATCAGGCCAGGGACTTGACTGTTGTTTCTCACGTTCTTATGTTGTTGAAATGTTATTAAGGACAGTGTTGTTTGTGTCATGCAGGGGACTTCACACAATGCATCAAAGACATTTTTCTTAGGGCGCAGGAAGGGAAATGCTCCCCCTAAGCCATCGGTTTATTCTTATCTCACAGACACAGAATTGATTATCTTTCCCTCTTCTATTTTTCTGGTTTCTAGGAAGCTCAGAGGTAGATTTACAGCCCACCTGCAGAAAATAAACCAGATTTTCTGGCCTTTGTGATTTACATCAGTTCTTTTCTATATTGATTATTGATCATCTTAGTGTTCTACATATATATTTTTTCCATTAATGTTCTCACTTTAAACAAAAAACTTTGTACTACATGTCTTTTTGTAATCTTTTAAAATCCTTTTAAAACGTGTTTATGGCAGAGTTTAAATGATAATCCTTTGTTATAACAGGTGTTCCCACTATCCTCATCATGACACCAGCCATTATCTGCAGAGAATGAAGAAAATTCAAAGGCCCAGAGACTTAGGACTTCCCTTACTGAGGGAACAAAGGAAAAAAGACCAGATCACCTCAGCAGACTGTAGCTAACAAGTGGTACTAATGTTCAGAAGCCCACCCAGAAGCCTGAGAAATGTGGACAGACTTCCCAGGGCTACAACTATTTAAAGCAAAATTACTAATCAGTAAAGCAAGCCCCACCCCTGCCTGAGTGTTTTCATTCTGCAAATGTAGCTGGAAGCTCAGCTGGTCCCCAACTGGCACAGCTGTGCCCAGCTGGGGACTTTAGTACCACATAGGCCACCATGTGGGGGAGAGAGGCAGTGTAGCTCCACAATCTGTTAAAAATGCCATCAGCTTTAAACACCTTTCTGAGAAAGGGGAATTTCCAGACACCTGGGCTCCTTTACTCATTTATCAGCTTCCCAGCATGAGTCAGGGACTGAGATAGGAAAGTGTAAAGAGTACAAACAGAGGTGAGTCACAAATTTCCAGAAAGATGAAGGAAATGAGCTGAAGTTAATAAAAGAAGTGCAGACAAACTGCTACAGAAGGTGCGAAGAGGAAAGGGTTCTTTTCAGCCGAAAGATCAGAGGAAGCTTCCAAGAGTTTGAACTTCCTCCTGAAGTGAGCAAAATTTGAACATTGCAAGCAGAGGGAATAGTAACGTCAAAGACAGGAAAGTCTTCAAGTGCAGGGTATGTTCAGGGAATGGTAATTAGGTCATTCTAGCAGGAGAAAGTCGGGCAAAGAGATGGTGGGAGATGAGGCTGGATGTGATTGGTGGTGGGATTGTGCTTTATGAGAATTAACCCCACAGCAACAGTCAGCCACTAGAGAAGGAATTCTAACAGAGAAACTGCCACACTGGTCTAAGTGAGACATAATAGTAGGGAAAAAAATGCTAGAGATAGTGTACGCAAAGACATGAAGCGAAGGAACTTTCCAGTCTCAGCAGTGCACACTTCCTCTGAGTCCTCTGCCCCGGGCCACGCCCTCTGCCCTGTCCAGCTTTCATAGGAGCTTGCAGATGCTTCCCATTGCCTGTAATTCCCAGTGATGCTAGTTGTTCTCACGTTGCCAAATTTTCTTCCATAGAAAAGTCGCTGTTCACTGGAAAATCAAGAAAATTATGAAAGGAATGTGTTGGATAAAGAAAAGCTAAAGAATTCAGATCAGCTTTATCGCTTTTTAATTTAATTAGTCACTTAATTACTTCAGCTCTTTATTTTTATGTACATAAGTCTTAAGTGCATGAAAATAAGCCGTTTACCATCCCTGACTTGAAGGGAACATGCAGCCTTGAGCCAAATTGGCTCTGGGCCTTTCTATCAAAAGAGGAAGATCATTAAACTTCGGATGGGCCTGATTCTTTTTTTTTCCCAGGAGTTGATTGTCAGGTTGATTCTGGATTCCTCTCCCTATTTCATCACTGTTCTACACAACCAGGAGGTCTTGCATGTAACTGGAACTTCAGATCCTCAGAAAAGCAGCTTGAATCTCTGTGCGGTGTCCCAAATCAACTCTGATTGCCTCATGTCTAAGGTCAATCCATATTCCCAGGATTTAGCTAGCTCTGCCGCAGCTTGGTTCCTGCCATGCCTCCACGTTGCCTCCTGATCGCTCTGAATAACATGAACTTCAAGCTTACAGCATCTGCATATCCAGGCATTTAGGCATGTATTGCTTACCTGTTACTTTTTTTTGACTTTCTCTCAGTGAAAGGCCTGTCCCAAGTCGCCGAGGTTTCTCTCTAGCATAGAACTTCATTCATTCATTTTAAAATTGGTATTAGTGAATGACTACCATACACCAGGTACTTCACACATCACAGGCAAGGTGCCACACACACTGCTGGGTATGTATACAGGGAGGACAAAATGCTAAAATGGGATCATGAGCCATATGCTGTTTGCTTTCTTCCCCGATTCTTCTGCTGTGCTGTGAGTTCCCTGAGAGCAGGAAGAAGTGTCTCTTATCAGGTGCTAAATAAATATTGAGAATAGATGGAGGTTGACTATTAATGAGGAAGACTCAGATCATTTCAAGACTCAACAACGCTAGACATCTGGTCTTGGGATAACAGGGAGAAGAGGAGCTGTTTGAGTTATCATCAGATTACAGTCATTCTGGATTAGAGGGACCTTAAAGGAACCTGACTCAACATCCTTGTTTGCCTAAGACAATCCCAGTTGACACTTGTTCTGGCATCCTGTCTGGGTCAGCATTTATTCCAGATTTGCTTTTTGTCAATGACATAATTTTATTACAATAGTGTGGATTGGGTTTGGTAGACCTCTGCTTTTTATCTCAGTTAGTAATATATGAAAAACATGGTTAATAAACAGAGATCTCACTTTAACATGTCTTAAAATCTGAAGGATACTAGTGATAATCTGTCTTTATTTCCTGACATTTTCTGTGCAAGGCAACTAACACTCCTTTTCCCAGGAGATCATGAGTGCAAGGTGCCTGCTGATAAAACACAGTACCCTGGCCACTCAGTTGACCAAGATCACATTTGGTCTTGGTAAAGGGCAAAGTCTTTTGCCCTTGCTAAGTCCTTGGTATACCAGTCAATCATGCCACAAACTGAACCATGATTTAAAAAATGCTCAGAACTACTAGACAATGACAGAAGGTCATCTGGAGTCAGTAGAAGCATGGGAAATCCTTGGTTAGGTGTCCCTGAAATATGTATGTGCATGAATTATAGCTTTGTCAGAGAGTGTGGAGAGAGCAGCGTTATAGTGTTTTTGTTATAGTGGTTTTATCATTTGTGGTTTGGTATGCATTTCTAAATATTTATTTTATTTTTTGGCAATACTTTTTTATTTTGCTACAAATCCCTTGAGCCAGCAGAAAGTTAAGAAATGGAAGTGAAAGTTTAATGAAATATTAAGGGCTAAATTTGTGTCTCAAGAAAGATGATGATGATACATGTAGAACTTGCAAAAAAGTTTATTTATTGTCCACTATGGGGAATGGCAATCCACAAAAACCAGAAAACACAAATGCTGAAGAAGCATTAGCAGCTACCTGAAAAGTTTGTTGTCATTTTAAGAAGACTATGTCCTTATGATTTAGCAATTTAAATTTATATTTTACAAGGTGCAATTATATAACACTCTGTGAAACTTGAACTTCCATGTACATCACGTGAAATGGTTCACCTTCTAAGTCAATACCCCTCACGTTTGTTTCTAAATCTTCTTGAATATGAGCAAAAAATAAAGTGATAGTTGATTAGATATGATTACATGTGCTTTGTGATAAAGCTCTCACTCTGGGATGAGAAGCTGCAACTCTGCCATATTTTTATTCACCTGGATTTGCATTATGGGGACTATTTTCAAACCCAGTTTTCCTGTGTAGGAGTCATTTTTTTTTAAGTCACTTGTCTACCTTAGGAGCATTAACGGATAGATATAGATATTATGACCTATAGATGCAAAAAACCAGGCCCAAGTACACTGAAGTCAGATGATGGTGGATTGAGGCTGCATGCTGTACAGTCACTCCCACCCAGCCGTGTGTGCGGGATCACCATTCTCTCCTTACAGCTTCTTGCATACTCAATGTAGCTACTGGACATTGAGTAGGAGCCAACTAAAACAATATCTTAACTATTAGTGGATATGTCAAAGATAAATTATAAATAGAACTTTTAGATAAATAGTAAATATGATGATAAATTGTCTTACTCTTTATAATAAGGCGGCTGGAAACCTCTATCATAGACAATTGTTATCTTCCTGGTTTCAAGAACTTATTCCACCACAACAAATAAAAATGTAACTTTAAGTGATTAGATTAACTCCTTTGTCACTGTGTTTCTTCACCTGTGAAATGGGTATAGTACTAGGCATCTATTTCAGTATTTTTATGAGGATTTAATGAGCTAATGTATGTAAATTGTATAGAAGGGTTTCTGGGATGTAGTTAGCAGTAAATTTTGTCACTATTTTTATAATAATAATAATAATAATAGATATTATTTAGCATGTATTTACTGAAATATCTGTGCCAAGTCCATGAATAACTGGAAAATGGTAAAAGATATTATAAATAAAAGGAAGGCCTGCCGAAAAATCCTCTGGGTGTGTGGGAGAACCAACTACATATTTCACTTTTTACAGTCTGCATAAGCCTGGGCTAAACAGTGTAGGAAGAAATGCCCTGGAGCCTGAGGATGATAGAGAATCAGGGGCACCATTCCTGGCCTAACCACCGATTAACTTAAACTTACTCATTCAATAAATTAGGGATAACAGTGCCAACTTTACAAGATAATGAGAAGAGAATTATACCAGACCATGGGTGTAGAGAAGCTGACATGCTACCTAAAAAGTCTAGATTTAAAGACATTTAAAGTAAGTTTAAAGCCATTAAGTCTATTTGTTTTCTACTCTAGACAAAACCAATCTGGCCATTTCTAACATGGTAGGGCTCTTTGGCAGGAGAAGAAGCATAGCAAGAAGCCAGAGGTGTAGTTTTTGACAGGCTCATGGTGGAGGCTATTCTAGGCAGATTTCTCAAGTCATCACAGCACCATGGGTTAAAGGAAGAAAAATATTGATGTTTTATTGAATTACTCCTATAGGTCAGATCACGTATCACTGCTGTGCCCTAAACAATGAGCCGGTGCAGGAGGAATGCACAGCTGAGACTGATGAGATAAACCTTCTACAGCCTCGACTCCTCCAAGACCCAGTAAATTGCTTCCTTTATTTAATTACAAATTAATTGAAAACACTCCCATGCTGATAAAACAATACTGGTCCCCGATTTGTTGATAATAGCATAATCCTCCTGTAATAGTCCCACAGACACTATCACATGATTATGTCATCAATTTTACACTTGCAGAGTCTGGATAAACATGGCTGCCTGAGGTTCAGGAAAAGGATAAACACACAGAGAAGTATGCTTTCGGAAGGGTAATTTAAAGGTAAATTTGGTGGCAGATGGTCCTGGATTGATTCCCAGTTCTGCCAGTCATTAGCTAGGAGGCGTTTTGTAGCTTTTGGAACACTTGAAGATTAATAAATATGTTAGAAGGACTAGCACTGTCCTTGTCACCTGGTGCAGGATTCACTGATGTTCTCTGCCTTCTTTTTCTTTTTTATTCTCTCTCTCTCCTTTTTTATGTACTTGAGGGAATGCTTACTCTTCTGTCAGTTTAGAAGTTCATCTTTGGTTCCAGGGGGTCAGCAACTATAATAAAACCCTCCCCAGCATCCAGAGCCCTGACCATTCTGGTGGTCTGTACCCACCAGGGCCACTTCTGACCCATGGACACTTTTTCCTTTTGCAAGCTTCTTATGCTTGATCCCAGACTTTCATGCCTTCCAGAGTAGGAAATGGATCCCATTGTGAGAGTGGGCACCAACATTACTATCTTGGCAATATTGCTCTTTCTGAGTAAGCAACTAGAAAAATATTATTGCAATTAAGGACAAGTATCACTAATAGCAAGGAAACAGCATTCCAAAGCAAGGCACTCACTTTAAAAGAGCAAGTAATTGTTCGATGCCTGTGGCTTAAGAGGCTAAGGCGCCAGACACAGACACTTGAGCTGAGCTGGTGGGTTCAAATCCAGTCTGGTCCCACCAAACAACAATGATGTCTGCCACCAAAAAATAGCTGGGCATTGTGGCAGGCGCCTGTAGTCCCAGCTACTTGGGAGGCAGAGACAGGAAAATTGCTGAAGCCCAGGAGTTAGAGGTTGCTGTGAGCTGTGATGCCACAGCAATCTGCCTAGGGGACAGCTTGAGGCTCTGTCTCAAAAAAAAAGAGCAAGTAACAATGAGTTAATCTCAGAGCCTGAAGGACTTTGAAAGCCAGGGCAATTGCTAGGACAGGATATATGTTGCCCATTAGAATAAACACTATCTCCCTGTTATGATTGTCAGAATAATAAAATTTCATTCTTCCTAGAGGAAGAATAACTCAATTTCATGCACTTTTAGGTAGAGCAGAAAGTGAGATGCTATTCCTGTATTTCAGTGGTTAAAACTTTGAAAACTTCATAGATGAAAGCCAGACACAGACTTTGCCTATATTAAGAGAGAGAATGGACTGGTCTCTCATAGTTTTTGCCTTAAAGAAGAAAGAAGGAAAAAAGTGTGTGGCATGTCCACAGAGCAGAGAGGCACATTTCTTTGAGACTAGAGATTTGGAGTATCAGAGTCCTCAGATCTTTTTCTTCTTTCTTAACACTCCCAATCCCCAACCTCCAGAACAAGGCCCAAGACAGTGAGGAAGGTGCAGAGTTCAATCTTCATTAAGTGTGCCATTTGTGATAGAGTCATTTTTGAGATTGTCTGGAAGAAAATGAGCTCTGTTTAACAGTAGAGCAAGGGAGTAGTCAGATGGGGGGAGGTGGACAATCTTTAAGTATACCCTTGAACAAAATTAAGAAAACATGTTGAAGCAGGAGTCAGAGGACATATGGAAAATATGTACACTTGGGGGGACGACGAACAACGTGCTCCCTCCCCTCTGCAGCATGTGGCTTACACTTTTCCACGGTGCTCTTCATGTGGCCCATCTCACTCTCTTCTAGGCCAAGAGGCAGGTGTCACTCTTCTTCATCACTGAGTTTCCTTCACCCTGTGGATGCCTGACATATAGAAGAAAATTAGTAAATTTTTGCTGTGTGAAAGAGCTAGAGAAAGAGAGAAGAAAGAAAAAACAGAAGAAGAAACTGGAGCACCCCAAAGTCTTTCAATCATAAGAATATGTTAGTGTCACATTTAATCAGAAAGCAAAAGCTTGTTTTTCATGTACTGCAAGCAAAGATAGAATGTGTTTTGATTTGAAGGTCGATAAGTAAGCATCACCTCATATAATTATATAAACTGCATGTAGACATCACTAGAATTAAAGTCACAACAACCTGCAGCATTAACACAAACAATGGTTCACTGAGTCGAAGATAAAGTCAACTTTTCAAATTCAAAGCATGTTTAGACTGAGCCTATCCCTGTTACCCTGAATGACTAATTTGCTCTATTGAATTAGATCTTCTAATTGGTAGAGCCAAGGTAAAACATTAATGGCAGAATTCAGCAATACAGAAATCTTGCTAAATCTCATCTTGCTAAAATCAGAGAAAGCATCAGAATAATTTTTGATTTGTCTCACTAATGATTTTAAATCCTTATAGTGTATAGGATCAATACTTTTAGTCCAAAATATCATCTGAATTAATCAAGGAGAATAGCTTTATATTAGTTATTTAATAGAATGTGTTCAGCTATAAGTATCTTACCACCTGTGTAGTGTTTAAGGAAGTACATTAGCTCACATCAATGAAAGGGCAATGTTAGGGCAGATTTCAGAGTTGGCCATCCAATGGCTTGTTCTTGTGCTCAATGATTCTGGGCATTTTCTTCTGCTGTGCTATTGACTGAGCCAGTTTCATCCTAAATCAGAGTTTCTATAGACAAGGAGATGGCTACTGGTGGCTGTTGAAGCTATTCAATTCACCTAGCTACAGAGAGAGATAGCCCTCCTTTAGCTTTCTTTTAAGATAAAAGAAAAGCTTTCTCCCAAGCCCCTTCTCAAATGTAATCAACTACAATTAGGGAATATATTAATTTCTGAATCAATCCTTGGAAAAGGGGGCCAAGATTTCTCTAAGACCCATTAAGCCCTGTCTTGGAGCTTAGAGTAGGGACTGCCTCCCCTAGATCTTATGAGAAGCAGGGCAGAAGGGACAGACTAAATTTAGTGATATTCTGCTTGAAAGAAAATAAATAAATAAAGAAAAGAGTGTGGGGTAAATGAATTCTGACATGGCAAACTCGAGATAATATGGAGGACAGAGCTGCACCAAGATAACATTCTGATGGAAGGCCAGAAGTTAGAATATCTGATAAAATTAAGGCTTAAACACAATGTGCCCATCATAAAATTATTTGGGGGGATAAGAATAAATTGAATTGTCAGAATCACTATTTATGGGCCAGGAGCAGTGGTTCATGCCTGTAATTCTAGTACTTGGAAGGCCAAGGTGGGTGAATTGCCTGAGCTCACAGGTTCCAAATCATCCTGAGCCAGAGAGAGACTCCTGTCTCTAAAAGTATCTGGGCATTGTGGCAGGCACCTGAAGTCCCAGCTACTCAGGAAGCTGAGGCAAGAGAATAGCTTGAGCCCAAGAGTCTGAGGTTGTGTGAGCTGTGACTCCATGGCTCTCTACCAAGTGTGACAAAGTGAGACTGTCTCAAACAAGAAATCATTATTTATTACTTAAGGTACTGTTGGTCTATATCCACAAGAAGATAGAAGATTACATTTGTTGAAAATATGTGTGCAGAAGAGTTGCCTCACACTCTCCAAGCAGTTGAACTGAAGCAGAAGTCTGAAAATCCTTGGAGTAATTGATAGAGAATTCAAAGCAACGAGATGATGGGTATTGAAACTGGTTGTGCGTGGAGCGGGGCCATCACTGACACAACAGACATCAGCTTTCCTACTCATGGAATTGGAGAGTATCATGGAGCACTCCTTTAGGAAAGACTGTTATATATACTCGGGATGGCAAAGAAGATGATATTGTCTAAAGAAAATGTGGAAAAAACTTTTTTAGAGAGGTTAGACGTAAAAAGTCATGGATGACAGCATGCACTGCTTATGCTTTCCATCTTGTGTATGCACAAGAGTGATTGTGATAAAGAACTATGTTTAAATTACTAAAATAAATTTTAAAGTATAAACAAACATTCTAAATGATAAAGAATGAATGTTGGTTGCTAAGTTTAAAAGTTTGCCATTAAATGTGAAAAAATTTGTTCTCAGAAATATTAACTATTAGATTACTCCCAAGGTATAATACTGCTATTCATTGTGATACCATATAGATGCCCGTTATTAACCAAGGTCAGTGGAGAAGCAAAATTTTTTTTTTTTGGAAAGCTCAAGTTATAAAGGTTTTCTATCTCTCTAATAGCATAATAACTAAGATCGAAATTTACCCTTCCTTTATCTCCTTAATTTGAAGGTTTGGCCAATGATTATGTAATTGTTGAAGCAATCCCTCAAACAAAAGGCTTGTGCACTGCTTGAAGATACTCCCTGGGTATTTTCAGTAGACTGAAATTGTTATTCTCATTTATGATTGCTTGTTAATACTTTTACAATTTTTTGCTTTTCTCGATTGCTTGAGATTTTTTTTCTTTTGATCTATACATGTAGCAATGCAGCTGCAACAAAATAACTTAATTGCCTCTGCCTTTTCACCTATACCTTAAGATCATTACTGTAATTGAGTGATAGAGGGTACTTCATTGTGGGATTTATGAAAGAAATAGTGAATACTCAAAGCACTTCATTTGATTAGTTTGCAGTAGGTTCTAGCAAACTATTTAAGCAAACATTGTTTTTGCTAAGTTATACTATCTAAGTATTGCCATCTACAACATATGAACTTTGGGTTTTTTGTTGGCATTGTTGGAACAGCCTTTTAAGCTTTTACTAGCTGTGATTTCATCTTCTTTGAACATTTTTTTATGTTATAAAGTGTGTATAAAATCAATTGGCTGATGACAGTGACCCTCTGGTCAGCCTGTGATTCTGTTATTTTATACTGTGCTGTAATTTCTTTCTGAACATCCCATTTAAAGGTGTGAATAAATGTCTAATTTCATTCACTTTGATTATTCCTTTATCTATGACAATTGTCTGGCATATTTCCAATCTATAATAATTTCCTCAATTATATTTACAGCTTTGTCAGCTGTATGAGACCCAAAAATCTCCTGACAGAAGAATACAGCAATAGCATAGGTTAATTCGTCTTTAATTTACTATTATTGTCAAAAGTGAAGCAAGACTTGCTTTTGTTTTTGCAAACTGTCTATAATAATGTAGGCATCATGAAAGGTGTGACTCCTTTATTGAGTTATTGGAGTTTTGTTTGACTTGTATGTCAGATTTTCTTGAACATTAGACACATTAAGTAACAAACATACATAATTTTATTCCTAAATTTGTAATTTAACATATTATAGTATGTGTCTATTTATCTCACCATTTCTATTTTAAGTTCTAATTTAACATTTTAAAATGGCACTTTCACTATGTTGAGGAATTTTTTTTTTATCTTAAGTAAGCTGAGGTTTCATATTTGAGTCAAAGCTGCAGGACAAGATTATAGAATCTGAGGTTGAAAATACCTAGGATGTTTCGACCAATGCCACAGATTATCTTGACTATGCTATAGGATATTACTTTACCATTTTAGGAGATCTACAAAGACTGAATGAAAACACATGAGGCCAAGTTACAGTTACTTTTAGGCAGACCAGGATATAAAACCCCTGTGTTACCACATGTAAGATGATGCTAACAGAGGTGCTGAGGACCTGCTGAGCCTTCTTAATGTCAACAGAAACTCCAAGACCATATCTTTAGATGAGAGAGATTTCACATCTTTTATCCCTACATTAAATTTACCTTTCTCTCTAGTTCTTCTATAACCATATTCAAAGTTTATCACTTGAATAGCTGGAATTCTAAAAACTCCCACTCAGACTGTTTTCAATTAATTAATTTCTTTAATGCGTATTTGAATTCCACCTTTTCATCTTCATGATCATTTCTGGTCATAGTTCTAAACACATTTTAAGGTCTTTGTAGTTGGCTCTGGCAAGAGCTCTAGTGTGATTCCATTGAATGATGAATTCTTCTTATACTTTGGCTCTCCAGCCATGAAATTAAAGAAAGAAAACTTAAAAATAAAGAAAGAATAATTTCTAGACAAGGGACTGTTGTAAATAACGATATACTTACATCTTTTGTAAAGGCAAAGTCTGCCTTCTAAGAGGGAAACATAGATTCTTACTGTATTTTACACAAGAATGATTGATTTTTTTTTTTTTTTAGCTTATCTGTTTCCCCTCAATAAAGAAAGGATACTGGTGCTAGGTAGGTAGATCTATGCCAATTCACTAAAAGACAATTCCCTGAAAACCGATTTGCCAAGTGGATAATTCACAGAAATGCTAATTC
Organism: Galagoides demidoff; assembly: GCA_963574575.1. NCBI lineage: Eukaryota > Metazoa > Chordata > Mammalia > Primates > Galagidae > Galagoides > Galagoides demidoff. Next base: position 25,598 of record CAUYQV010161716.1, on the reverse strand, counting down.
ACTACATTGGATTGTCTTCTAAAAACTGTTTATAATGTTAATAGTAATTTGTAACAACTTTTGAAACAGCTTCATCTTCTGTGAAGCTTTTGCAATTGATTTTTAATTTGTAGTCATAGCAGCATACTGAGGAATGTTCAATTTGTCCCCGGCCAGGTCCCTGCTGCTGTAACTGAAGGGAGGTAGGGAATAAAGGGGGAAGACTGAACAGAGAGCCAGAATATGGCTCCAGACCAAGCTGTCAATCCCAGAGATGGAGTGACTGAGTGATAGACCATGGGCAGGGAAAGAAGAAGACAGAGGGACTATTGTTGAACATATCCCTGAATATATTTTTTCCTCATTTTTTCAGCTTTATTGAGTATAATTGGCATATAATAATCTGCACACATTAAAAATGTCCCATCTGAAACATTTTGGCTGGGTACACAACTGTGGAACCATCACTACAATCAATATTATGAGTATATCCATTCTTCCCAAAAGGTCCCAAACTTAACAGTAGTTTGACTTAAAATTTTTTGCATTTACTATGGTGTTGGAGAAATACTCATTCATTAGAAATTGTACTTTGAGTACCTGCAACCCCATTATAAAATAAGGTTTGTGTTAGATAATCTTGCCCAATTGTTAACTAACATAGCTGTATTGAGCACTTTTAAGGTAGGCTAGGCTGAGCTATGATGTTCAGTATGTTATATTAGTGTGTACACTATAATAAACTTACTTAGGAATTTTCAATTAAGAAAAGTTGTATTGGGATTAAACCTTATTGTAAGCCAAGAAGTATCTGTATATGAAGCTATTTGAAGATTTTTCCAGAGATAACTGATAAGGTAATTGATATTCTTTTCAAGTTTCCTATCTTTTTTCTCTCTGTGCTTCATTCTGGATAGCTAATATTACTCTCTCTTCAAGTTCATTGATTTTTTTTCTTTTGAAGTGTCTAATCCTATCCAATGTATTTTTCATTTCAGACATTGTATTTTTCATCTCTAGAAGTTTGATGTGGGCCTTTTAAAGATATATATCTTCCATGTCATGATTTAACTTTTCAAACATGGAAAATATTTATAATAACGGTTTAAAATTTAAAATTCTCTGGTAACATTAGCATCTGTGTAACTTATAAGTTGGTTTTGTATCTGTCAGGTTTTTTACACATCTAGCAAATCTTTTTGTATGTTTGTTTTGAGGCAGGGTATCTAGTGCTTGGGATAGAGCTCAGTGGTGTCTTCAGAGTTCATTGCAGTGTCAAACTCCTGTGCTGAGTGATCCTGTCTCAGCCTCCTGAGTAGCTGGAATTGTAGGTGTACACCACCACATTCGGCTATTTTTTTCCCATTTTTTTGTAGAGAGGGGGGGTCTTGCCATGTTGCCTAAGCTGGTCTTAAATTCCTGCCCACAAGCGAGCTTCCTGCCTAATATTTAGTAATTTTTAGTCACATGAAAGATTTTGTGAACTTTACCTTGTAGGGTGGTGAATTCTTTTATATCTCCATAAATATTCTTGAGTTTTCCACATGGACACAGTTATTTGGAAACTGTTTGATTCCCATCTTCCCCAACCCCTTACCCAAAGTTTTGCTTTTAATCTTTTTCATGAAGAACCACACAGTATTTTGAGGTAATACCCTTATGGGTGCCCTGCTCAATGCTTGTAACTTATGACATTTTTCTGCTCTTTGTCTAGTAGGAACATGCACTACTTCCTACCTCCTGTGACTTCCAATACTTGCTCCCTCTGCTTCTTTTGGGTGGTTTCCTGACCCTGATGTTTTCTTCATACAAGCCCTGATTAGTACTCAGCTGAATAGTTGAGGTGGGTGGGCCCTCTGTAGTTAGAGCTTCCTCTCCATGCAGCTGTCTCTTCTCTCTCTTTGAACTTTAGCTGCTATGACTTCCTTGAATTCCCAGTTCTATCTTTTTAATTCAGGAGAATGTTAGCCTTCAACTGGGTTTCTTGTCTCTGTATTATGACCTGGAAACTCCCCAGGCCATAAGCTAGGGCAATTGTTGGACTTAATCTATTTGCTTCCAATCTCTTATGAGGCCACTGTCCTTTGATGCCTGAGGTCCAATGTTTGCTCCATCTGGCTAGATGTGGGTAGACTCTATTACCAATAGCAACCATGGGGTTAACAAAATGCTACAAATAGAAGTAACTAAGATAATTCCACACTTTTTCTGGAAAGTTGTGACAATGGTGGCAGCATTAAGAGAAATTAGAAGTTAGAAGAAGGTTTAGATGATAACCTAAATTATAAGCTTTCTTTTTATTTTCTTTGGCCTGGGCTGGGTTTGAACCTACCACCATATGGGGACAGTGCCCTACTGCTTTAAGCCACAGGCACTGCCCAATGATAAGCTTTCTTTTCAGAAAGATTGAGTCAGAGAAGCATCCTGGTAAATCCAATCTAGTCACAAGTTTGACTTGGGGCACCACAATTAAGAGTGTTAGGAAAGTTAAATAGGAGGAACCAGGTGTTAAATCCTACAGAAGATTATATATTTAGGGGGCACCAAACTTATGGAAGGTGTTTCATAGTTTACGACCCATATAAAAATGAGAATCTCACACAGAAAAGATGGCTTAGTGTAGGGCAATGAAAAAGGGATGGGATTTGGAGCCAGACATGAGTGCAGCTAGGGTACTATCAGAAGTTCAGTCTCTTTCCCTGCTTTGGTCTAACTTATTTATGTACCATGCCACCCTAGGCAAGTTTCTTAACCTTGGATGTTCAATCTCTTCATATTAGAATGGGGGCTATAATAACTAATCATAAAGTTATTGTGAATATTAATAGAGATGACAAAGTGTAGTTATTATATTGAACAAGCTTTCCTTGTATAATATAAAATCATCAAGTAACCTTTTTTCTCTTGCTTCCTCCTGTCCCTTTAATTTTGGTCAATGAGGCTTTTCCCTTGCTTCTTTATTAAAACTTGAATAAGTTCGATGTACTAGTGCACTATTGCTGCTATAACAATTTACCACAGAGTTAGTGGTTTAAAACAACATGTATTTATTGGCTTAGAGTTCTAGAGAGCAGAAGTTCTCTGGAGGCTAAGGGAAATTCTGTTTCCTTTCCTTTTTTTGCTTTTAGAGGCTGCATAAATTCCTTGCCTGGTGATTCCACTACCCATCTTCAAAGCCAGCCACTTAGTATCTTTTAATCTCTTGCTGTCCCTCTGTTTCTGCAATCACATTGTCTTCTGTGTTTGTGACCCTCCTATGTGATTTTATAAGGACCCTTGTTATTTTATTGGACCAATCTGGGCATTCCTGGATAATTTCTCCATTTCAAGATTCTTAACTTAATCTCATCTACAAAGTCTCTTCTGCCATTCAAGTAACATATTCACCAGTACCAAGGATTATGATGTAGACATCTTTGGGGGGACCATTGTTCAGCCTAGTATATCTATTATTTCTCTGGTCACTCTTAGGTAATACATGTGCTATACCCTTCAAAGTCACAAATAGGGTTTTGATTTAGGAATTAAAAGTTAGAGCTAACTTTATTTAAACTTGATACTTCTACCCTTCCACAATTAGGACCCTTTTTTTTTTTTTTTCAGTTTTTGGCTGGGACTGGGTTTGAACCCGCCAACTCCAGCATATGGGGCCAGTGCCCTACTCCTTTGAGCCACAGGCACTGCCCCAGTTAGGACCTCTTTGAGCAGGAAATGTGTAGAATGGAATCCAGAAGGGAGGTACAATTGGCTACAGTCCTTTTTCTTCCTGTTGTTAGACTTCTTCTCTAACCAGCGCTTCTGATTTCCTCAGTATTAGACTGCAGGGGAGGAAGGTAGAGCTAAGACAAGTAGGAAAGCTGAGTGGTCCAGAGTCAGAAATCTGTGGATCTAGCAGATATTTAAATGATTCTTCCTTACCTGGATGCTTTTGGGAATGATTTGTTGACTCCATGCTCAGCTGTAACTAGGGTTCTCTCACCTGAAGTCCCTCTGGATTACTATATTACTTCTTGCATAACATCTAGGCATCTAGTAATCTACCTCAAGCTTCTTGCTGATGTCTGATTTTCCCTCCAAGCAATCCTCTCCAGTCATCTGGTTCACAGAAAAGGCAAGAATCCTTTGCCCTGGGAGGTAGTTAATTCCCATGCCAATGCCCTCTTTTCTGTTTTAGCCAACCTCTCTTCATTTATATTCCTCAGATGTGGCTCAAACACAAAGCTATTATGTCCCTCAAAGTTCAAAGAACTTTTGTTAAGATTTCATATTGGTCTGTTCAAAATTCCTCTCTCTGGCTTTGAGCTTAGGAGGTAGTACTGTCCCTTCTCTCTTCCTTGTAGGGTCAATGTGAAAGACACATAGCAAATCTCTCTCCAAAGAGGTTCTCTTCAAATATATATGTCCTTGACCTTTTATATCCTTGATGCAGGTGATTTTGGACTTTTTTTTTTTTTTTTGCAAATTGTACAAATTGGAACCAGTTGTTTCTTGGTGTCTATCATGGTTAAGTTTTTGCATCAACTTGACTTGAATAAGGGTGCCCAGATTAAACACTCCTTCTGGGTATGTCTGTGAAGGTACTTCTAGATGAATTCAGCATGTGAACTGGTGGACCGACGAAAGCAGATGGTCTTCTCCAATGTGGGTGGCCATTGCTTAATTCTTAGAGGACCTGAAATGAACAAAAATGCAGAAGAACAGGAAATTAGTTCTCTGCCTGACAGCTGAACTAGGACACCAAGTATTATCCTGCTCTTGCATGGGACTTAACACCATTGACCCTCTTTCTCAGCACTACACCACTGGCTTCCCTGTGTCTCCAGCTTGCAGACAGCAGACTGTGGGGCTCCTCATTTTCCACAATCACGTGAGCTGGTTTCTTATACCAAATCATATGTGTGCGTGCGTATCCATGGTTCTGTTTCTGTGGAGGATTCTGACTAATATAATGTTTCAGCATAGACTTCCGCTTGAACATTCTGTTACATTTGTCAAACAGCCACCACACCGTCTGTCATGAGGGAAGCACTCCATAAACACTCATTTCCTTCTTTCAGTGGAATCTAGTACAAAAACATAATTATGGACACATAATTAATTTAGTCAAGTATTTTGAGATTTTCCAAGTAAAAAGCCCAGAGAAGATGTAAAGCACTACTCTTAGATAATTTTTCATCTTTTCATATTTGGGCAGCTGGTAGTCCTCTTACACAATGTACTGATGCCTTCTGACATCTTTTTCTCTGGGACTATTCTGATGATAGGAAAACACAACCTCACATTATTCAGAGCTGTAAGATTTATTTTTGTCCAGGCAACCCGCACATCAAACTGATCATCTTGGTTTCTCTGTGCCTTATGATATTTTAGAAGCACAGCAAGTAAACTGAATTTAAAGAATGTATCACTAATGTTACTAACCTGGAAACTTAACCTATCACTGCACTTATGGTATGCCATGATTAAACTGAATTAGAAACATAAATACATCATTTGACAACTTCTCTGTGGTGGGTAAGCAATGGTGGGATGGTTGACCTAACTTTACTTGTGAGACAACTGCCAAGTGAATTAAGGTCTAGTTATTTCACTCATATGATGCCAGAATTGAATGGATCAGCCAGGACTCTCTTAAGATGGATCTCTGAAAAAGACTGATCTCTTGATTTTCTTGGCATTGAAGAACAACCAGACCCATTGGACCTCTGTTTCTATCAAAACTGCCAACACCCACCTCAAAGCTGTTTGTGAACCTTGGAATTGGTGTTCACTATATGCCATTACTTGTCTAGACTTTCAGGATATAGCAGTAAACACAACAGGAAAGAATCTGTATCCTTGTGGAAGTCACCATGCGGACAGAAAGATAAAGTAAATTGGTTTGTATAGTGTGTTAGACAGTGGTTAATTACTATACTTAGTGCACTACAGAGCAAAATAAAGCAGAAAAGAGGGTGAGTGGAGGCTGTGGAGATGATAGCCATCTTTTTAAGAGCACATAGGGAAGGGTACATTGAAAAAGTGACACATTGAGCAGACTTAAAGGACATGAGGTGAGAAAGTAGGAGTGTGTATGCAGGAGGAACATTTCAACCTCCTCAATGTCACCGAATGACACATCCATTGTCTTCTATAACTTTAGCAATTGACTTCATTTTCCTCCCCATTTTATTTCCTCTCCTCATTCCTATGACTTCAATATCCACGCTGAAGATCCATTATGTCCTTAGATTCAAAGGTTAGATATAAAGTAGTAGGATCAAAAAGTATATACATCTTTAAGGCCTTTGAAATATATTTCCCAATTAGCGTCCAAGATGGTTGATACCAAGATATGTGCCCTCTACCAGGGAACAAGAATGTCTAGTTTTACAGGTTTTTTTTTCCTTTTTAACTTTTTATTTTATTTTATTTTTTATTAAATAATAGCAGTGTACATTAACACTATCATGGGTACAGTGTACTGTTTCCATATACAATTTGAAATAGTTTCATCCAACTGGTTAACATAGCCTTCATGTCTTTTTCTTAGTTATTATTAATACTGGCAAATGCTGTTGGCTCTTGAAGCTCCTGTATGCTTTGTCCCTTCTGTCCTGATAGCTCAGGAATAATACCAGTCACTGTTTTCCATGCCCATCCCTTTGTTTTTGATGCATATATTAAGGTTTGGCATCCTGTTCAGATTTTATTTGCATTTTGGATCACTAGTCCTCCCGAGTCTCATTCAATGACTCTTCTCTCAACTCTGCATACTCATCATGACTGATTTGCACCTTGTGGCCAAGATAAAGTAGAATTAGGATTCCGGAAAGATTATCAGACAGAATGAGGCCCTGGAGAATAAGGCAGAGACCCGCTTCCCAGTTCTGGTTTATATCCTGGATTAACTGCAGAGATGAATGAACAGTTAGAAGGGATCCAGAATGCACTAAATTTCCCTAAGGTCAAAATTGGCCTCAGAGCTTAGAGAAGGATTGAACCTGTTAGAAAGGGAAGGAAGGAGCAACTGACTCTATCTGTGGAGTTACAAGGCAAGAAATAGGACATCCAGACACCTTTGGTTTCTCTTCTTGCACTCCTCCTCTTCCCTCTCCACATTCTCGCCTTCAGTGACCTTTTTTACTCCCATGATTTCAAAAGGCAATGTGTTCAAATGACCCTGAAATCTGTTTCTCTAGGCATGACCTGCACTCCAGCCTGTTGGATTTTCTCATCAAGAAATTCTCTCTTCTTTTCTCTCTCTCTCTCTCTCTCACACACACACACACAAACAAACACTCATCTGGAAGCTTTTAATTTCGGCATGCACAAAAGTGAAAATTTCTATTTGTTTCCTTTGCTTTTGTCCACAGTGAAAGAAAAAAGAAAAGAAAAGGTATACAAAGATGAGCCAGCACAGCTCCTGTGAGCCAACCAGCTCTCAGGTTGGTGGGAACAACAGAGAAGCAGAGAAAGACTCCAGTGCAGACTGGCCTATGTTCCCATGGGGCAGGGCCAGGACAACACTGGAGAGCTGCTTGTGAGGAACTCTCTGAGGGCAACCTAGGTGGGAAAGGTTTCACAGAGATGTTGACATGGCGTTAGGTTTTTTCTCAAGGGATTTAGGAATTTGCTGTCCACTAGAAGAATGAGTAACAATCTATATCTAATATAAAGGATTACTCTTTAGGTAAAAAAAAGGAGTTAGGAAAGCAAATCATTTTGGGTCCTTTCTGGCATTGGCACAAAGTTGAAGTGAAAGTCACAAGTCAGGGAATAGCCAGTCCTTTTAGCTAATAACAATGCCATCAACAACAGTGTCAGCATCATAGAAATAGTGACAGCTAAAACCCATATAGTACCTACCATGTGCCAAGAGCTGTTATGAGTGTTTTGACAGGTAAAATATGTGCAGATGGGGTGGGGCCAAGATGCAGAGTCCTGCATTCAGGCAGGGCTTGGGAGATGTGAACCTCCCACCAATGTCAAAAGAGCAGACACTCAGCCTTTCTTATCTGTTAGCCCAGATGGGGGACCCTGGGGCCGAGATACTGGTGAGGCTTAAAAGCTGCCAGCAGTCAATCATTAAATATAAAAAGCGGAGTTATATTCTTTATTACTATTTCCCCCAGTGTTTGACAGTGACTGAAATGTACCATTTTTTCATTTAATTCAATTTGAACGTGTCTAAATAAGCTACTGTGAAACTGTATGTTTAGTAAGGGAGGTGAAAGTTCCATCAACTTTTTTGTTTAAGAGTCCAGCATTGCATATTCTAAGAAGAGCAATGAGTGCCTTGGTCACCATCAATGACATCTAGAATTCTAAAGGGGTTAAGGAATGTTGCAATGACACTTTGTTTTGTGACTAGCTATTGCCATTCCAATGATAGATAGCATGAGGCTCTTTCCTAAGAATAGCTGGTAATTTTCCTCAGAACTATTCTTCTATTTAAAAAATCTTTGGATAAGATTACTAGAATAAGTGTTCAAGGCAAAGTTACAAATTTTCTTTGCAGAGTATCTGGCACATAGTAGACATGTGATGATTATCTAGGGGAAAAGTCCTGAGATTCAATGACTATAACTTCAAAAGTTAATGTTTGGTGATAAGCATTTCTTTAGGAAAGCTTTAACAGTAATTTTTGATGCTAAGGACACCCAGCTAATTTGAACATATTGGCAAATGTGACCTTGAAGCGTCTATATGCTAAAGGTCCTTCTTCCTTCCTCCCCAAAGAGTCATGCTAGGGCTTAAACTTCTGCTCTTCCAGTCTAGACTTTGGGTGCTAAAAACAGTTTCAGACTGAAGTCGGTGAAGTGAAGCGGAATTGTTTTGATTTTGCTTTACATATGCCTCTTAAATATCACTCAGTGTGAGCTTCAGGAACCGTGTCTTACACCATCACACCCCCAGGTCCTGCCACTTTGCTTTGCACTCAGAAAGTGCCCAAGGCTGTTAGAAGATTACCACCACTGGAACCCACTCTTGGGAGGCCAGCCTGTCAATCATGCCTCCTGGGCAGATGGACCAGCCTCTTGCCCTTGAGCCGTGGCCTCAGGCCAAGAAGGTTCTACTGTGCTGTTGTCAAGTTTTCCACTGTGTCCTCAGCTTAGCCCCAAATGGCTCACGTTGCTGTCCTCACACTATTTTTAGTCATAGATCAGTTATCCCTGACATGAAGTGATGGGGATTAACAAAATGCACCCATATGCATCTCTGAAGGCTGAGCATATGATTCCCAGCCCAAAGTTGTCTTGAGCAGGTCTGGGTAGGATTAACAGACTTAATTTTTTCTTATTGTCTCCCTGTACTCCTCCCTGCTGGAGAATTCTGAGCCAGAACCACTTCTAATGTTTTTTAAGGAATTTGGCAGGAGGCCCTTCTCACCCATACACCACGCCTTATGTTTTGTCCCATTTGGTACTTGTGGCCCCCAGCAGGGGGTGGGTTGGGTTAGGCTTTCCTTCTCTTGATGGAGGGAGGCCTATTGAACTCCATGCTGCTTTTATGAGAACACAGAGTAACAGGTCACCCTGTGGGGAGGTCCCTACCAATCTCTCATGTGGTGAAGTTTCCACATGCCTGAAGAAGGGAATTTCATGATGCCCCATGCCAGCTTGGAAGGCTCTACATGACAGGGTGAGCACTGTCATAATCACATCATGTTCTGAAATCTCAGCCCTGATTGCTCTGATCTTTGTCCTCTTTTGACCTGGGATGAATGCAAGGAATGGTCTGTAAAAGACTCCGTTGTTTTCAAACTTCAGCATAGTGCCTGCCTGACTTGGATTCTCAGTGGCAGCAAATCACACCAGACTAGCTTCATTATTTAGTTATTCTCATTATTAAGATTGATTACCCTCAGCTCCCATAAGAAGAAAGTCAGATCAAGGCATTTGGCTTTCCCTGAGCCTGTGTCAAATCAGCTATCTTCCTTGAGCCCGTCCTCTTCTGCTCAGTGCTTACACATCTGTGTTTATCCCATGACCCTTATGCTTTCTGCAGAACTGTGTGGTGAGGTTGGAAACTCAGGGCTGGGGACAGGAACCTGACATTGCTGCTTCAGACCTGCCTCTGTGTGGAGTTAGCCAAGTTCATGCTAATGTTATTTTATGTGCCTTACTCAAAAGGTTAGAATCTCTTGGGTGACTTTAAAAACTGACTTGCCTATGCAATCCCTTATTTTCTGTGGTTTTTGGTTTTCTTGGGTTCTCATCAGGAAGACAATTGCAGTTCGTGGCATTAAATCTACTTCAAGACTTTTTCTTTTACCATCCTTCCTACCATCCCATTCCTGCTTCCTTCTTTAACTGTCCTCTCTGTCATGAGTTCAAGGCTCAGGGAAACTATCCTCATCAACATGGAAACAATAGCTATAACTACCAAACAAAATTAAACCAAAACACCCTACCTGAACCTTTTTTGGTCATTAATTAGGCAACACCTTATTGAGCAACTAGTATGTGATCAACATTAATGGCTGGCCTGCCTTCCCCCAGAAAAGTTCTCTCAAAGTAACATCTTTCCACATGCACAAATTTATGTGTAGATGAAACTTTGCTCCATAGATGGACAACTTCTGGCTGAAGATGATCTAGGTACTAGAACTACCCCTTTATCATTAAGTAGGAAAAAAGGATCTTTGGTTCCCAAGTAATCCAGAGCAGATCTTTGGGGGTGTCTGGCCTGAGCCTAAGCTCGGGCTCATGCTGCCCTCTCCACCAGGTCCCCAGTGTCTGGCTTCCTGATCTTTTCTCTCATTGGCTATGGCCATGGAGATGCTTCCTGATCTTCTTTCTCATTGGCTATGCCGTGGAGATGCTTCCTGATCTTCTCTCTCATTGGCTATGGCCATAGAAAAACTTGATCTATTTCCACAGCTTCTTGCTGGCTACTACCAAATCTCCCTGATGGCACCTGCTGCTCAGTTATGACCCCTCCCAGGTCTCCTCAGCTTGTAGAACCTTGGGATGTGCTTCCACTCTGGCTCCCGTCCCCTCTTCCTTCTGACCTCCTTATCTGCTGGGCATTGGTTTCCCATCTGTATGTCCCTGGATTAATATTTCATTGGTCTTCCACATCTACAGACCTACCAATATATTTGGTTTTGTGTCCTATTGTGTCCACAATTATTTCATATCTGAAATATCTGTGGTGTTGCTTTAAAAAGTTAAGGTGATCTTCTTTGTCTGATGGTGCTCGTGACCTAGGTGGAGGGATCAGATAATCCTAAAGGAAAATTGCATGGGACAATTAAGTACAAAACTTTTGTTTTCTGACTTTAATAAGAGCTTTAAAAAGCAAGAGCTCATTGAGAGCTAAAGCAGTAGAGGCAGATTCAAGGAGTTGCAAGGAGACAGAGCAGAGGGAAAAGTGTCTGAAGAAGAGAAGAGTAGCATAGAGCAGAAATAGAGAGGCAGGAAAGGGAATGGGGTGTCAAGGTGTGTGAAGGACTGAATTATTAGAATGGGTGGGGAGACTTGAAGTCACTGGTGAAAGATCAGTGTCTTAGTGCTTTCGCCTGGAGAGAAAGGACAGTTACTTCTTGGCTTTCCTCATCATACAGTGGGGACACATTCTTTTAGAGAATTGTCTGTAAAAGTCAAGAGTAAGCGACACCCAAAGCCTTGGGCAGAGATAGGTTCCTCAGAGACTGAATGGAGGTCCTTATGTACCCTCCTCCCTTACCTTTCACAGTTGAATTAACACCTTGCTAAATACATTAGAGCAAATTAAAAAAAAAAAAAAGAAAAGTGGGTGGCAACTCTAGAGAAACATTAAGTAGATTTTGGTCCTTCATGTGATGAAATATCATGCTGCCATAAAAATAAGATTTACCAAAATGTTTTAAAACTGCAGAAGGTTTACTATGTTGTATAAAAATAGGCAGGTTATATATTTCATATATACATATGAAATTGGGAGAGAAGATCTCAGAAATTGGAGGTGCCTATCTGAGGACACTACAGATTTCAGCTAGGAGGAAAAAAAGGCCAAAGGCCATAGCTCAGGACTTGTGCTGGCCAACAGCCCCTAGGGTCCAGGGTTCAGTAAGAAAGTTTTGCTGCATCCTTGGCTAAGGTATGATGATGAAAGCCACCAGTTTTTAACATACGGGTAGGCAAAATGGAGTTAACTGAAGTATTTGGTTGGAACTGAGAACCCCCTGGGAATATCTGAATTACTACTTACAAAGGATCAGCCAGGGCTGCTTTGCTTTCTGAAGTGTCACTGTGCAGAGAAGTTTCTGCCAGCACTCTCAGCCAGCTATGGCCAGGCCTGGAGAAGGCCTTAGGTTCTGGATGGTCGGCAAGTTCCATAAATCAGTGCTAAGTCATGCACTCAGATGTCTCCATGGTGTTTGCACGTTACCATCCCCGGAATCCAGAGCTTTCATTTGCTTTGCGTTCCAGCCCAGGATTTCCCTGCAGTCTGTAATGGGTTTTGTCTGCCAGAGAACTCAGTGTCCCCTGCACTCCTGCCATGTGAGTGTCAGAGACATCATCATCATTGCTATCATCCCTTTTGTTGACTGCCTACTGTATGCGAGGTGCTTTACAGATATTATTTTTAATCTTCTCACCAATCTTATCAGATAGACATCATTACTCCAATTTTGTGGATGATGGAATTGAGACACAGTGTGGTCACATAACTTGGCCAGAGGCATAAAATTAATAAGTTCATAACTAGATGTCTATCTTTTTTTTCCCGTGATGCATTCGGCTTCTAATTTGCCACTCAGTATGTGTGTGTAAAAGACAGACAAAGAGAGGGAGAGGAAGAGATTGTTTACCAAACTATATTTTCTCAACAGTGATTTACTTTTGAACTTGAATGTTTCTTAATTGCACACATTTCCTGACATTGGCTTATTTCTCAAATGTTTCTCCCCAACATTTTCCAAAAAACAATATATTTTAACTCTTAATTGTCTTGTCAAGAGTAAGTTGTAGCTATGAGTGGAAACTAGGCTAAAAAATGATTACAGTTTTCAGGATGAAAATTTGACTAGAAACCAGAACAAGTCTTCCATTCTCAGGGTGAATGCAGGTGGCTTGAGATTATTGCTGAAGGTGCAACAAATAAGCAAACAAAGTACAGTGGTTCCCAGGTCACATCCAGGGAAGCCCACGTGTAGACACTATGGTTCTGGTGCCTCTGTGACATGCAGGCACCATCCGTGGTGTGAGCTTTACAGGTCCAGAATTTGAAGACGTTGCTGCCTTTGTCCTTGTCTAGGCCGGACCACTGAGTGTCTAGTGATGCTGCATCTTTCTCCCGCCCTCTTCCTTTCTTCAGTAGATACACAGTATGCTACCTGTATGCTAAAGCCAGCGCCACACTGGGAGCAGCAGTGAATAAAAGTGACCAGCATGGTCCTGGTTGTCTCTGAGTTTACAGTGTAGTGGGGGAAACAGACAGACAAGGCATTAAGAGGTGGTGTGGTAAGTGTGCTGATGTGGGGAACAGAGGGTTCTCGGGGGGACAGATTTGGAAGGTCAGCAGAGGCTTCCTCAACAAAAGTCCATCTGCCCTGAGACCTAAAGGATAAGTTAGCATTAGCCGGTTGGGCATGGAGTGTGTGAAAAGCAAGAGGGACTGTTCTGTGAAAGGCCGAGAGAGAAAGAGAGGCAAGCTATGCAAAGTTGAGCTGTCTGTCTCATTCCCTCTGTCCCTCTTGTACGCGAGCGTGGCAGAGTGAGTACCAGGATTGGTTTTCACCATTTAAATGAGGGACTGTCAGAATTCCTGTAGTCTCTGAAAATTTCACAAAAACACTGAGATAAAATTCTGCAGAAGGATCATACACCCTAGCTTGGAATTGCTACTTGGGAGGAATGAAGGACCAGTTTTTTGGAAGGGGCATAGTGCCCAGAGGGACAGGCTGTGTGCTCAAGATTTGCTCTGTAACTCACTGGGCAGCCCATCCTCTGTGGCCCAGCCTCAGCACTCACATTGCTAGGACTTATTTTTGACAAGAGAAAATTAAGGGTTAAAATCAATTGTTTTTTGGATGAAGTTAGAGAGAACATTTGAGACACAAGCCAGGTTAACACTCACAACATGCTGGTCTGGATCTAATTCAGGGCTGTGGCTTTGACCTCTGTCATAGAAGATGACTAGAAAAATAGCCACAGGTTGACCTTGATACTAAGAGCAGCACTGACTCAGGGTGGAATCCAACTTAGCTCATGATAGCTGATTTTAGCCACTTAACATCATAAAAAAATCCCAGTTCAGGATACATAGCGCTTGAAGATAGCTCCCAAATATTTAGACACACCAAATGTTTGAGCCCTCATCTAATTCCAGGGCCAGTAATAGGATAAGGCTGCCCAATTTGAGGTTTTATCAAGATTTCCAACATACAACATGTTGTAAAGGTTCTAATTATATAAGAGAGCCAGTATTAACATGAGGCTCAAGGTTAATTGAAAGGTCTTCAAAAACAATGTTTTTAGTGCTTTGCTAATTACACCATTTTACCATTTATTTAATGAATTTATTCTTCCTTTACCTCTTTTCCCCTTTCTTCTTTTTAGTAATAACACATAAAAATTTATCACATATATTGAATGCTTATTATCTGCTACACATTATAACAAGACCTAAGACACTGTCATGTAATTTGCATAACAACTCTATGGAGAAGATATTATGTTACTGATTTAATAGATGGGGGATTTAGAGAGGGATGCTCTCCATGTTCATTACAAATAAACACATGCATAGTCACATAAATGGAAAGTGTCTGAATGGGGATTTAGACCAATTTTATCAGGACTCAAGTCTGTGCTATCAATAGCTGAAGTTCATCAGTGAAAATACACACCCTGACTGTTGTCTGCCAGTTGCCCCAGGAACCTTCTCCACTAGAAAATGAAGCCAGGCTTCCTGGTTCTACTTTCTGATAGCACTGAGCACTGCATGTGGCCTATGGAGGGGGCATCGGTAAATACTTAGCTGAGTGGCCTCCAATACACTAAGGAAGGCTCCGTCTAAATTTAGCTTTGTCATACAAATTGAAGGATTTTGTCCTGCAGCTCTTCTGGTCAGCACAGGTCTTCTGCCTGTCCAAGGCCTGGACACCGGCAGCAGAGCTCGCCTTCTCATTGTGACAATAGAGCAAGCAAAGGAAAGCCATAAATTAGGCCCGGGAAAGGAGGCAGAGGAAAATAGATACAGACTGCTGACAAGATTAATATGCAGTTGACGGGGAGTGCTTTCACACCAGAGCGCCAACAAATAAACACAATTCAGAAAGCTCATCCCTGCCTTACCAGAGGAGGCGGATTCTGGAGCCAAAAAAAAAAAAAAAAAGCAGTGAATGAGAAAGAGAAAGAAAAAGAGAGGGCTGTGTGTGTCTGTGTGGGCTTTGCTTGGCAGAAATTCTCTGGCAGGATCAGATGGTTGGAGGATGGCATGAGCAGCAGTTCTGCTGAGTTACACATTTTCTGACCCTAAACAGGGACAGAGACAGGCACTGTGGGGGAGGTGGGCTCTGAGGATGCTGAGAGAAAGCTGAGATCAGTGTCTTCCTTGGGCAGGGGCATGGCCCACCTGGGGTCACCAGCTGAGGAAGGTGTCATCTTCTGAGGGGGCCAGCAGGCCTGCCTGGCCCTTACTGTGCCCTGGTGGAATAGGCTTCAGCTGAATACGTCACAGCCTATTCCTCTATTGTTTTTATTAATTTAAATCATATGAAATTGTCATTTCTGTGGGTTAAAAATGGTTTACTATTGGCAATTTCATATGGTTTTTAAGATAATTGTAAGGGCTGAGATAGTTTTCAAACCCTGGAATTGATTCCAAAATTGAAGTTCTTAACCTCTGTGCTATACTGGTTCACCAAGCACTCCCCATTACCTAGAGCATAAATTCATAGTTCAAGCTTGGCCTAAATGAATTTTCCGGGTCTGAACTCTGCTTAGCTAGCTAGCTTCTCTCTGCACAGCAGTACCCATTTCTTCTTGTGGCCAATCAACCATTATTTTAGGTTATTGATTTTTGACAACTGCTACTCTTTCCTCTTCCTGAAATACACCTACTGCGTTTATCGTGGGTGTATCTTCAGGCTTTGGCTATCACAGCACTTATCATGCTGGATTGGAAATTGCCTGATGGAGGAAACACCGGTCTTGTGCCCCATTGCTTAACAATCAGTTGAATGCCTGGTAAATAAAAGGATGGATGGATGGATGGAGGAAAAATTACATGAACCAATACCCTGGCCCTTCAACATACCCATCCTGTGGCTAAATTGCCACTCCAAATTATTCTGTGTCGTACCATACAGATGTCTGGTTTCAGAACAATTTCTTGAACTTCGGCTCTAGAGCCCTCCTACAAAGTTTAGCCATACATTATATGTAAATCAACAGTGCAAGTTACAAAATTCCAGAATATTCTAATGTACTTTGAGGAACTAGTTCAGCTCTTGGTTTTCTATATAATAAAGGCAAGTTTTTCATTTTTTGTCTTTTTTTTCTCTTGTGGGGCCAGGCTTCCATTGCAAGAATTTTCCAGAAGTACTACTAGTGAAAGCAAAAGTCTTTTGGAAGCAGTTATCATAGTTACAGATTCAGATGCTGTTTATAAATGTTAGAACGGTTATTGCTGGTGCCTAGTGAAGCTCAAATTAGTTTATTTGCTTCACTTAGTTGGGTTTATATCACATTTTTCCCTTGAAGAGAACATTATGGAAGAAAATGGCTTCTTAGCAGTTAATCATTTCTAAAGATAAAATTTACTCCCTCCTTTTTCTGCTAAAGCATGTTGACATAGGTCTATTCTGTGTAGACAGAAGATTTTGTAAACTACATGTGCTGTAAAAACATTCATTAGGACTGGGCAAAGGAGGTATTAATGAGCTCCATGACAGTAGAAGTCCTTGATTAGATGCTGGGTATTATCTGTCAGGGATATTGGGATTGGTACTTCTGGACTAAAACACTCTGAAGGCCCTTCCCACTCTGAGACTGTATGATTCTACTATTATAAGTTCTAATCCTATTTATGTTTGTTGTTGGATTAGTGTATAATGTGGAATATAGATATGTGTGTATATACCTTTAGAAAGAATCATACTTGCAGCTGTTTATAAACTATTTTAATCACAACAGTCTATTATGAATGTATTTCCATGTCAATTTATTTTCATATAATTTTGTTTTCTAATGGATTTAGAGTACTGAATTCCAATGCGTTCTGTACTTTACTTAACCTATATCTTGATTTTTAACAGGAAATTTCCCCCCAATTTTTAATAATTATAAAGATGAATAACTCTACTTAATTTTTTGTAAAAATCCTTACTTTTTTAATTTAGATAAATTGCTAAGTCCAGGAGGGTCAGAGTTTCAGGATTTTGATGACTATTGAGAAATTGCCTTTTTAAAAGACTGAGACTGAGTATTTTATATCCCACCAGTAGTTATGCCATGACTTTGAAAGTCTTTTTTGGCTTACAACTCTCTGCTAATATAAATCTGCCACCTGAAAAATTCTAGGAGGTTGGGATTGCAGATGTTAAACCCTCTCTAGCTCATCTCCTGCTCCCACAGTGGAAGAGACTTAAATAAAGGCAGAAATATATCCATTAAATGCATGGACTTAGGAGTTAGGATTTGGTTCAAATTCTGACTCCACAGTCTATTAGCTCAGAAATTCTGCAAGTTACTTAACTTCTCTAAACTGGTTTCCTCATATGTAAAACTACCGAATCTACCTCACGAAGGTTTGCTTTTGTTGTTTTTTTGGTATGTGTTTTATTTATTGTGTGTGCGTGTATAAGAAGATGATTTATAGAAAGGGCTTGACTTAGCACAGAACACTGCCTTTTAACTATTAGCCAGTATTTTTACTATACTGTCTAGCAATAGCTCTTTTTCCTAATGGTGAATGAGCAGGAGGTGGAGCAAATTGGAGGAAGGGAGAGAGAAAGAGGAAGAACTCAGGCTGTTCCAGAAAGGAATTTTTAGGGTGGGGAAAGATGCCTTTATCTTGTTGGGTAGCCTCTACCCTTTGAGCTCTACCTTTCCCTTTAGATTCTGCAGCAGCTGGGGAAGGCCCTCCACCTGCCAGCATTGCTTAGGGTTCACTGGTCTTGTGAGCTTTCTACTTTTCACCTCTCCATGCTTGGAAGGCGGCTCTGCTGACCTTGAGGGTCCAGGACACAGTGTTGATCCCAGGAAAGACAGTAATAGTTTTGTTGACAGATACTTTTCAACAGCTGTACGGTATCTGGGAAGCTGACAGAAGAAGAGGTGGGAGGAGAATGACTCAGGGTTAACCCATTCTGGGTCTCAGCAGTATTCCCTTTGTTAGAAACCCTTGGATTGATCGAATCCTGCTGGCCTTTTAGAGCTGGCTTTTTCTTTTTCTTTTTTCTTTTTAGCAGGCCCTCCTCACTTTCTTACAAAAGTAAACTAACACTTAAGTTTCAGAAACATAGTATATAAAATGTAAAAGCATTTCAAAGCATACATAATGTTTGGGAGAATATAGAGTAAGTGGCCACCTTGACAATGAGATTGGGCCAGAAGTCCCCTGAGACTCTATCATCTTGCACCTTTAAGGGCAGATTACACCTGCTGAAGTTAAGATATAGGTCCCCAAATTTGGAAGAAAGAACAAAATTTATTTTGTTGAGTTTATTCCACGTTGCATAGTGGATGCTGCTCACATGTGGTTTTTATAGTTATTTTTCTATTTATTAATCATAATATACATGGGTATCATAACCAAGACTTCTTTAAAAAATATTAAAGTGCTTTAAATGCATGACATTTTAAGTGCTAATCCAGTGGGGCCTGGTGATGAGGGATAAAAGGAACAACCGCTTGCAAACTGACTCTGGTCTCAGAATTTGCCTTTTGGTTTTATTATATTTTAAGAACAAATATATCAGGACTCCCTGAGTCAGTGTAATAAACAAGACACATAATAAAGGGATTTGATAGGAAGGTATTTCATTAGCGTGCTCCATCGCAAAAGTTGACATGGGTGAAATTGTGGTTACGTTCACTTTGTTTATATATATATATATATATGTATACATATATATATATATGTTCATAAGAATTTATAGAAATGCAAAACTTAAGCATTCTAGGGAATATTAATCACTAATCAGCTGCTAGGTTTCCTGCACCAGAGAAACTCCTGTGCAAAGAAGGAGCCCAATTTGTTTAGGATTAGCTCTAGAACAAGGTGGAATGCCACGATTGTCAAATAAATGAAGTGTAACCGGAGGTCTTAGGAAATCAAAATGGCAAAGAAGGAACATTATTATAGTGCCAGTTTTGTTGTTAGATTTGGATTTGATGCCACATTCTGCCCCTTCGTACCAGGGTAACCTTACTGCGTTTAATGTCTCTGGGCTTTATTTCCCTTTATCTGAAAAATGGGCATACCTAATTTGTGAAACAAATGTGTACCTACAGATGTGTATGTGTAAAACTTTTAGTAAAGCACAAAGCATAAATACTCAATAAATAGTAGCTAAAAATTCAAGATAAAAGAAAAGAAGGAGACGGTATTGAGGTTCTTGGTGGGATGGTGTGTAAGGCCTTGGAAAGAGGTGAAATTTGAGCTGGATTAGGTGTGGGGAGCGGGCGTTCCAGGCAGCAAGGGTGGCTTTATCAATGATGTGGAATGGGTGGGAGAGTGCTAAGCATTTTCAGAAATTAAGGCTTAGATTACAGGGCTGGAAAGGTGGGTACATGGGTTGTCCTCCAAGCAAAACTTCTCCGATAATACTCCAACTGATTTGGTCATTGTATAGAAAGCAGTACAATGTACCCCATGTTTGCATTAATTTATACAGCTATCAATTAATTAAAAAAAATTAGTGTGAAGGATATAGAAAATGAGGCAAGAGACATAGATGTAAATAACAATAAAGGACTTTAAAGACCAAAAAAAAATAATAATAATAAAAAGTAAGTACGTGACTTTAGAAAAAAAAAAAGAAAGTCTGGGGAGAGCTGATGAAAAACTTCTTAACTTAAGAAGGTAAGAGTTTATTGGGTTAGCAAAGGAAAGTGCCATCTGTGCCATAGAGACCTAGTGGCATGGAGGCAGGATCATGGGTAGAGGAAACAAAGCAGATAGAATTTCAAACATGCAGGAAAAAGATAAGTCTAAGGCTCTTGCTGTTACAACAGAATAGTAAGTACCATACATTTCTTGAAAGGATCTTTTTTAAAAATAACAGTTAATAGGTTTTGTGCAATTACTGTTTATTCTGATAGGATCAGTCTTTCCTCCAAAGCTAAGATGAGTTCCTCCTTCTTCCCATAGATAATTCCCTATTTTAATTCTTGCTTTATAACTTTGCTGTCCTGAGAATAATACCAAGAAGCAGACTCTAGGTCACTGGATCCTGAGCCTGTCTGTTTTTCAGTGTGGTTGTTAGAAATACAGGAGACTGCGACTTCTGATATGGTAGGTCTGAGATGAATGCAGGAAATAGTTCTTTTTTTCAAGTTCCCCAAGTGATTCTATTTTCAGCTGCATTTGAGAAGCATTGTGTTATATTTTAAACTTGCTGAGCAAGCCTGTGTCTTACTCATTTTTGAGTCTATGGGGCCTATTATTTAGGCCAAAATAGACATTCATGATTATTTAGTACATAGAACTAAAATGTGATAACAAGAGGAGAGAGAAATGCCAAGCTTTAAGAAAATAATAGCTGCAAACCCAGGGCAATGTTTGAAAAAAATAATTTTTGAGTCTGTTCTGGCAGGGGGCAGGGCTAGAAGCCTAGCTTAGAGGGTCCCTTGATTGATTGCCCTGTAACTTGAGGCCTGATTTTGACCTGAGGGTCAGAGCATTGGGTTTGCCAACTTGCAAATGATTAAAATACTGTTCAGGAGAATGCAAGCATTATCAGAGAACTCCATTTTTACTAGCCAGAAGGTTAGGGCCTGATTTCCTAAGTTACTATACCCTTATTAGTAATCAAAGAAATGCAAGTGAAAACAAGAATACTTTTAAGTTAGTAAAACAAAATTTTAAATGTTAAGAACTTGGGCTATTAACATGGTAGCAAAATTACAATGGCCCAATTGTAAGATTGAGGGCAATTTTGTATTTTATACCAAGATCACTGAATAGTTCATTATATTTAACCTGGTAATTTCATGTCTATGAATATATCCTAAAATTTATCCAAAATGCGAAGAAAGGCAGTTTCACAAAGATGTTAATGACAGAGTAACTTGCATATTCAAAGCACCTGGAAGTCCTCCAGTAAAGGAATAGTCAAATCTATAAACTGATGGAATTTTCAATAGCCCTTAAAAATGACAGCTGTGAGGTTTGGGTACCATCTTAGGAAAAAACTTATGATATAATGTAAGTGAAGTGAGATAAAATGTAAATGGCATGTGAAATGAAAATTTTTATGTTCATTAGAATCAAAACTCTATAAATAATAAGTAGATTTTTAAAAGGCGCAACGGACATCCACAACTTGCATGTGGTGGTATCTTTTTCCTAAAGTTTGTGAGTGGAGTTTGTGGTATTTTCATATCTAAAAATTTATTCTGTTTTTAATATTTTTTATTTTTTTGAGACAGAATCTCCCTTGGTCTCTCTGGGTAGAGCACTGTGGCATGATCAGAGCTCACAGCAACCTCAAACTCCTAGGCTCAAGTGATCCTCCTGCCTCGGCCTCCTGAGTAACTGGATCTACAAGTGACCACCATAATGTCCAGCCAGTTTCTTTATTTTTAGTAGAGATGGGGTCTTTCTCTTCCTTAGGCTTGTATGGAACTCTTGAGCTTAGGCAATCCATCCCCCTCAGCCTCCCAGAGCTCTAGGATTACAGGGGGCGAGCCAGCGTGCCAGACCCAGATCTAAAAACTTAAAAATAATTAAAATATATGTATGCTCACAAGCACGCACCAAAGAAGGTGATTAGGTCATAGTAACCCAATGAGTCAATAGAAAAATTGAGGCAAAAATGTAGATGTGTCTGCAGAATACAGTCCCTCTTCCTCATCCCTCAGGGACCACCACACTATTTTGTTAAAGATAGTATTTGTCTTTTGTTATGCAAACTCCTTTGGTATTTTAAAAAAAAATCTAAAACGACCCCCAAACCAAATTAACAGAAAATAATCCCCCTAGACAACTTTATTTTCCTTCCCTACTATTTTCTATAGTGTTATATCAGGAGTGTTCTTGTTATATCAGGAGTATTCTTTTTCTCTTTTTGTGTTTTGAAAATCCACTTACTGTCTTACTTGAAATGACTCATCTGTACTAGGCAGATGACTTTCTAGATGGTGGTGGGCTTTGCCGAGATACCAAGGAGAAAGAAGCGTATGGGAAATTGTGCAGTGTTAAATAAGGTCATGCTTGCTGTTGGTGGTGATCTCTCCCACATGACAGGGTGCTATTTTTAACTGAGACAATTGGTGAATGACTCAGGAAGATCTTTCAAAGCCAAGTGGGCAGCTTGGAGAAATAGAACTTACTATTAACTGAAGAGAAAATAACTAATGCAGTCGGCTGAAACCGCCCATTTTCTGCTTCCAGTATATCTGGCAACCAAATAGTTCTACAATAAACCCACTTTTAAAAGCTTCACTCCAGGACAGATATAGGTATGCTGTCAGTTAAGATACTTTCTTCCCTCCTTGTTCAGAAAATAACTCTGTGGGAAAACATTGTTGGAAAATGTTGAACAGTGACTACTCCTTCTACATGCTCACAAGATACATTTGTACAATAAAAACTGTTTTCAAATGGATTTCACAGAAGCCTGCTTATTTTTATGGAGGTCAAGTGGGGGTAGGGAAGCAAAGTTTATGTAATGAATGCTCCAAGAAACACACTTTAGGATATGATGATCTAGTCTGATACCCTCATTTTACAAATGAGAAAACTGGGAGTTGTAAATCTTGGGAGGTTTAATAAACTGCCCAAGTGCACCCAGCTGGCAAATGCAAGAACCCAGGAGTAGGACCCCATCTCCTGCATTTTCCACAGCTCTAGATTGTATAATATCTAACCCTCACAGTTGTACAGAGTCTACAACTGATTAGTCAATTAATATGGTTCCTGTTATTTTTGTATTTAATTTTCTAGTTAAAATCATTTTGTAGAGTTCCCAAATAGCTTACATGTCACAAACGTATCTGTTATTCTCTGAATGGAAAGTACTTTATATAGACAGATCATTTTATTATCACAAAGGTCCTATTTCTAGAAAATTATAAAACCAGAACTTGAAACAGAGTTTTAACTGTCACATGAAGCTGCCTTCCTGGACTGATTTTGAGAGGAGTGAACCTCGTTGTGGGAATAAGAGAATTTCAGGCTAGGGTTGGCCATTGGAGGAGACCCGTCTCTCTGAAGGCTAAGTGACAGTGATCCTAAGGAGGAAGAAGGAAAAAGGGCCCTGCTCCCTGCTGCAGTAATGGTAACCACGGTATGGTTAACTTTGGAAAACACTCTATCTTGTGTATCTGAACTGACTGCTTTAAATAGTTAAGGCACCTCCGGAGAGCCAGCTGCAAGATCCCTTGTCTAGAAAATTATCCTTTTCGATACCCATTAAATCTATATTGCGCCTCTTTTTCTTCAAAAATCTCTACCAGCATGGGTGAGCACACAGGTCTGAGGGGTGTAGTTGAAAATAAGCAGCACATTAAGTTCGTGTTGCTTTGTTTTGGTAAGAGACAGACTCAAGGGCAAGCTCAATGGCACAGTGTTCCAGCAAAGGGTTGGGTAGGGGTTTAGAAAAGGTCACTTGCCTTCCTTACAGAGAGAGAAAAAAAAAAAGGCTGAAAAGCAGGTCAATAACTTTAGTTGTAAGAAAAGCGACTGCTTCCAGGCAGTGGGTAGTAAGGACTGGGGTATGTGGGGGTGGGGAGTACTCTTAATTTAGGTCTAAAGTCATCATTATGTATTAAGTGCCTGTAGACTTTTGTCTAAATTTTAATAAGCTACCTATATGTTTGGCTGGGTTGATTGAATCCACCTGAATAATTTCCTGCCCATTTCAGCAGCATTAATCATATGTACTGTTTCCTGACACTTTTACTAATGTGGTAGAGGACATGAACAAAAGCCATAGTTTTATTCTTTTTGCTGTGCCTGAAGTCCCCACATGTACTCATATGAATGATTGGCACTTGAACTAGGGAGAGCGTATGCATTTCTATTTTAAATGGCCGGGACATGTAGGTGAACTCTGCTATGAAGCTTGGGAAAAGGATTAATTGTGTAATCTAATTAAATGAGAGTAATCAAAAGATGTCTCAGTTAGTCCTCATGAAAACACAATGAGGTCCCAGTGCTGAGCATTTTACAGATGATGAAGAAACAGATAAAGCTCAAAGAGAGACTGCATGAGTTTTCTCAAGGTCACATAAATGATAATGGTGCCTTCCAAATTCAAATTGAAATCTAAATTCTTTCTATTATGCCTGGCTTTGTAAAAGCAAATCTCTCCTGATTATGCTTTTATCTTTCCATACAGATTCTATACCACTTTAGAATTGATTGAATTTGAAATACATTGCAAATAATCTTTGATACTTGTCATGTATTGGATTATTTTGTATTTGTAGAATAAAACTGCCTATTACTGATTTCATTAATAGAAATGTACGGTACAAAAATTTTCAGCATGGATAAAATTCTAGACTCCTCACCCCAATATGAAGGTGTAATACTAGCTCAGAACTTGATAGCCTTTAAAAGTCACACAGAGACCCTTGCTTCCATTTGCAAGGTTAGGATAACAATATTTGATCCTATTCGTGACGTCCATAGCCAGGGATGTTATGAAAGCACTTTGGGCTCACATGAAAACAAAACAAACCTGTTGTGGTAAAAAGCATCCATGACTTTGTCAAGGGACCAGTTTTTGCAGATTTCCCAACCTGGTAAAAGTCTCAGGAGTCATGAAAAATGCATATAAAAAAGGGGATTAACATTTCGAATGTGCCTGTAGAAATACTTCATATGGGAAAAGGTCTTAGTGGTTTTATTGTACTGAATAAAGCCAAAGAAGGATTATTTTTACATAAAACCCCTCACCTAACTAGGACCACCTGGTGTACATTGTGTCACATAAACCAGTGATGTCCCAAATCCCTTTCCAAAACAAAAGTCACATTGCTAAGGCTGGCTGAGTTCTCATTAGAAGGCACAGTCAGTTCTCCTTTCGGACTCTAGGGGGCTGCATGCTGCAATCTTTAAAACGCGCACGCTCAGCTTCTGGTTGACCCACTAGCTTTCCCATTATCATTCTTTCCTTTTCTCTGACTCTCAAAGTGATCATTTAAATATCTTACCAATGTGCTGAGCCTGTCCAGGAACACTCTCTGCCCTTGTTGACATGTATCGTGTGTAAGTGGTGAAAGGGCTTCGATTTTAACGAAGGACTTCTGCTAGCTACTGTGAATTTCTTGTTAGAAAGTACCACGAACATTATTAGCAGTGACGAATTAGAGGTTTTTCTGAGGTTGCTTTTTTTTTTTTTTTTTGAGACGGAGCCTCAAGCTATCCCCTTGGGTAGAGTGCCATGGCATCACAGCTCATAGCAACCTCCAACTCCTGGGCTCAAGCGAGTCTCCTGCCTCTGCCTCCCAAGTAGCTGGGACCACAGG
>CAUYQV010161715.1:0-21654 GCA_963574575.1 Galagoides demidoff | reverse complement strand
ACAGGCGCCCGCCACAACGCCCGGCCATTTTTTGGTTGCAGCCATCATTGTTGTTTGGCGGGCCCGGGCTGGGGATTTGAACCCGCCACCTTAGGTGTACGTGGCTGGCGCCTTAGCCAATTGAGCCACAGGCGCCGAGCCATATTGGGGATGATTTCATTGAAATAAGTTGGAGTCGGCTTGGTAGATGTCCACTGTTTATTTCTAGCGTCTGGAAATATGTAAGGTGTATAAGCAGTAAACAACATTCTCACTTTAATGCATGCTTACATCTGAAAGATGATCAGTAACTTCTGCCTTTTACCAAGCTTTTCTAGATGACATTTGGAATATGAGATAACTAACACATCCCTTTTAAGGACTTACTGCTGATTAAATGAAGCATGTCTAACTCTTCTGATCTTGGAAGGTAGTGGAAGACGGATTCCACACCGCTGCTCCTGCCAGAAATAAGTGATGTGCCTGCTGGTTGTGTCCTGGCCAGTGTAATGACCTGAAAGAGACACCAAGCCTCCAGGTCTCTAGTCAGCATGGTCTGGAAAATAAAGGAAATGATACATTTGGTATCTGTGTAAAATACATGAGAATTAGAGGCTAAGAGTACTCTTGCAGGTTTTTCATTTATAACATGGGATATAATATCAAGTCTTTATTTTACTATTTGGCAATACTATTGAAACATTTGGCAATAAGTGTTTCCAGCATGAATTGTATAACACCCCTCCACCCAAAAGGTGCATGTCAAATGAGAAACTAAGTCGTGAATTTCCACGTATCAAGAAAAATATATAACTTGTACAAAATAACAAAAGCTGTGATAGCTTTCACTCGATATCCTTGGTGGGGGGGGTCCATCATTGATCACCTGAAAACCAGACACAAATCTACTGAAGTACCCACAATCATCAGTCATTAGAACTGTTTTTAAAAGGCTGTGTTCTCAAACAATTTCAAACAGCTGCAGAGAGTGTGTTTACATATTGCTCTGTGAAGCACGACTTTTCATCTAGATCAAACAATTCTTTTAAGTTAATTTTGCCTGTTTTTATTCCAAGTATATACATTTAAAAAGGTGAACAACCAATAGCACTATATATGTTGGCTACATTAGCAAAAGAACAGCTGCCAACCAGTTCCATGAAGCTCTTTTTTACATTAGAATCTTCAGATAGCTCAAAGACAAAATTGGTTAATCCCAGTGATGATATGGCTTTTTTTCCCCACATAATTCATGAAATCTAAGTAAAACTTTTGGAAGTTTTTTCTTAGGTAAGACAGCTGACATTGTTGGGAATGCTGTTATAAATTCAGTTCAAAAGTTCAACAATGAAGATAAGATGTATTTTTGCAGTAATAATAGAAACACGAATTGGGGGGGCCCATATTCATGGAAAAATAATGTTCTTACCAAATTAAGAAAGCTACAGAGCAGAATGTACTTGGAAATGGTTGTGGAGCACATAAATTCATAATTGTGTCCAAACCACTGTGATATCCCCCAGAAGGAAATAGAAACTGTCATCATCAAAAATTTCAAATATTTCTGTACAAAAACAAGATAACTAAAGTACAAAATTCTTGTGACAGAGTTTATATTAAGAATTCAACCAACCCTTCTTCCCCTAGTTAAAAAAAAAAAAACACCAATAAAACAAACAAACAAACAAAAAACCATGCCTCAATAATAGTAACACACGTTTTCTTTCTCTGCCGTTCATCAGCAGTCTGATTTTAGAAACATTGAACCTTTGAAGAACTACTTTGTGTATCAACCTACATGTTGTAGAAGACTATTGAGTTCTCTTGGAATAATTCCTTGAATATGAGTTTCATTTTGATGAAAATTAGTTGAGCTATTTTAATAAATTATTCAATCAACGGAGCACAAAAACATTTCAGGTTTTGAAGCTTTTTAAGAATTGTAATTATCTAAAACATGCTTACCTAGGGACACGTTGAAATTGTCTCTACCACAGCAAGGGACGAAATAAACACATTACATTGTGGGAGCTCAGAGGTATACACTACCTTGACTTGTGGGAAGGATTTTTTTGATGAAGTTCCTGCTTTTAATTGGATTAGTTTGTATTCTGTGGTGAAATGGAATGTAATTTGAAAGGCCTGTGATTTAACAACATTTAATTTTGGTGAAACATTCAAAAGAATCATCATAAATAGAAATAGATTGGACAAGCTGTACCTTGTAAAAATATTTGTTGAATAAAGATGAATAGGGGCAAAAGGCATTCCTTGTAAAGTGATTTGTGCCGGAATATTAACACAATTCAGTATAAAGGCATCCAAACTGAGAATAGCTTCTATGTAACTGCATTTTTTTCTGAGCTTACTGTATAATTCAGAACCCATAGAGAGAATATTTTCTCAATTGAAAATATTCTGAACCACAGAGAAAGGTTCATTTCAAGTTTATCCATCATAAAATGCAACTGTAAATAGGGCGGTGCCTATGGCTCAAAGGAATAAGGCACTAGCCCCATATGCCGGAGGTGGTGGGTTCAAACCCAGCCCCTGCCAAAAACTGGAAAAAAAAATGCAATTATAAATAATATGGCAGGCAATTTTATTAAAAAAAAAAAGACATTGAAATAAATACATTCTTCAAAAATGCCAATAACTTACATTAGACTCAAATATGACTAAGACACTGATTATACTATGTGACTGTGTACCAAAATATTTATTCTGCTTATATTTTCTTAATCACTTTAAAATTATTAAAAAATTTGCTGTAAGTGTTGCTGCTATGTTCTGTCTGTAAAAAGAGTTTTATTTTCATATTCATTTGAATAGCACAATTTATTGTTTTACAACTAGGCCAAAACAAATTTGTTAGTCAATATGTGATTTCAAAAACGATGTAGTGTTCGTTATTGTAGTATCCTCTTCCTATTTTAAAAATGTTCCAAAAGTCGGACAAGCTTTGGGTTTACTGTAGCCACAGCTCACTCCAGTGTCGTGATTATTCGTGCATCAGTGTTTGCCCCCTGACTAGAACTTCCTTGAGAGTAAGGATTTGAGGTTGTTTCTTGGTTCTTCTGCGCCAAGATAATACTGTTTAGATATTTTAATCCTCAGTAACTTCTCAGGTGGGACATCCTAATTACCCCCATTTATAGATGAGAAAAAATAGGTGCAGAGGAGGATAAGTAATTCAACGAAGGTCCTGCATCCTAGACCAGGGTCAGACTGGGCTTTGTGCCCAGGCAGTGTGACTGCAGAGGCCACACTGGTAAGCCCTCTCTGTGCGCCTCTCTCTGGGTAAAGGCGCTCAGTAAATGTTTGTGGAATGAATAAAAACCAAAACCAAATGCATAAATGAACACCGCAATGTATTCATTGCAGACATGATGGATAAACCTAAGAGTGTGAGAGGAAGTGACTGCCACACAGCTTTATATTCACGTCCCAGCATTGAAAGGTTCTGCACTGGAACCAGCACTTTCCAAAGGACAGGACTTCCCATAAGTAAACACCACAACTTACACAGCACACCCACCGCCAGATGCAGAGTCTAGAAAACAAACCTGTTTCCCTCTGCCAATAGCAGGGGCTTCCTCTTTGGGGCTGTTCACCTGACACTGATAACTGGACACTCTCTCTGGCTAAAACAGGGATGTTACATGCTATCCTGTGAGGCCCGAAGTCAGGCCTCTGGAAGAGCCCTTTCCCAAATGTTGGGGGTAGAGGTCAGGGCTGGTCAAGCTTTGGTGCCACCAGCAAAGCAATTCAGGGAGAGGTGAGGAAGAATGCTAGATTCTGATCTGTGGGACCTGAACATGTAGGTTTGACAGACCTGGAATCTTAGGAAAGGAAATTGTCAGGGGAAGGAACACACTCCAGGGAGGCTGGGCGTGTTGAGTTTGAGGCACATGGAGAGAGAAACTGAAGCAAGACTGAGAGAGGGCCAGGGTTTGTGGGCTGCCTCCAGGGTAAGGGGGAGGATTTGTAGTGTTTCTGGAATAAATAAGATATAGGGGTGATGCAGTACAGTTGCTCGCCACGTGGGAGGAACACAGGACCAGAAGACATCATTGTAGAAGGGAAGTGATAAGCATTATTGCGCCCTCCTTGTTCCCACGGTTTTCTCTAGAAGCTGGACTGGCTGACGGCTCCTTCTGCGGCAGGGGTGGTGGGAATCGCATGCTTTACAGCCTGAGGCGCCCTCCTCCCAGGCTGCTTGCTCCTGCTCTTCTTCCAGCAGCGTCAGCTCTGCACAGTGACCTTCCCCTCTAGTCCTGCTCCTGCCTCCTCTGTCCTTCATAGGCATTTCCCCCCGGCACCTTTGAAACCTGCACCTTTCAAACTTGCTTCTTACAGAACCCAAACTGACACGCTTCCCATAGCTCGGAAATGACAGTGTTTTTACAAACACAGAGAGAATCCCAGTGTCGTATTCTCCCATAGCTTCTGGAACTGAGGACTTAAGATTAATGGTTGATTGATTAACTTATTCAATTAGGCATTCACGTACTCAATTACTTCAATGACTATTAATTAAGCACCTGCTGTATGGGAGGACCCCTGTGGCATCCTGGGGGTCCAAGAGGAAACATCCAAGACATAAATGACACAAATAAGACATAAACATCCTGTCCAGGCAACTTAGAAACTAAAGACCATGAGTGTAGGGAGGAAAAGCTCTCCCCAAACGTGCCTAAACTTAACACTCCTACCTAACCAAAAAATATACAAATGATCATCTCACCTGACTTCAAAGATCTTCAGTGCTAAGCACCACAACTTCTCCCACTGCTGTGCCCATTCCACATGTATGGATTCAGCTCTTGCCGCCAGCAACCCCCAGAGGACAACAGCTCATCTATGGCAAGGCAACAGTGTGGCATTGCTAACTCCCCTGCAGCTCCAGGGGCTGCCATTTGCTACCTTTTCTGCTTTTAGCTCCCCCCCACCAGCGCGCACAGGAGCCAGGCAAAACACTTCCTCTTGGCTGGAGCTGCCAGGAACTTGATCTGCATAGAGCACCAGGAAAGTCACCCAGTCAAACCACAGGTCAGGGAAGCACTGAGGTCAGTGAAGGTTGCATTGAATTCTGCAGGAGTGGGACAAGGGACATCTCAACAGTGTCCCTGTCCCTGCAAACTGAGTCTTGGGGGTGCTGAGTCCCATTCCCCTGGTTTCCCCACATCTGGATGATGTAAGGAAAGCAGAGACACACAGCCTGACCAGCTCCTGGAGAAGACCAGCCGTGGAGCCAATGGGCCCATCTCTGCTTAGGGCTCCGGTCAGAGAACGGGGGCCTTGGGGAGATAGTGGGTTTAAATCCCAACTCTGCTGTCCTCCTCCTGTGATAAAGAGCAAGTCCCTCAACTTCTCCGGGTCCCAGTTTCCTCAGGTGCAGCTATGCCCATCACTGGAGCATCATGAGGATTAATGAGAGGCCACAGGCAAAGCACATAGCTCTATGCATGGCGACCCAAAAGTGCATGCTAAGGGCTGGTGATTCATTATTCTGTTTCCCTAGCTCTACCCATTGTGCAGACTTCAATCACCTCAAACTCTTTGTCCTTCTACTTTTGTCTACTTCCCCATAAAAAAGGGAAAAGTAAAATACAGTAGAACCTCTATAATTGACCACCCAAGGGACTGTAACAAATGGGTCGACATACGGGGTGGGGAACATAAGGAACTAGGCCTACTGTGCTGATATGTACATGTATGAGGTGCATGTGGGTTCTATGAAAATAAGGTCAATGTAGGGAGGTGGTCAGCTATGGAGGGTCTATTGTATAAATTCCCTTATGCTTTCAGGAAGGGGTTTCTGCATTACAACCACCATGAAGATTCCAGGGGCTATCAACTTTTTGTAGACACACTAGTCATGCCCATTGAGAAAATGTCCCATTAGCTGTAGAGGACCCTCTGCTTTGGCCACTAATAGCAACCCTGGGAGAAGTAAGGGCCCCAGACGGAACAATAGGATGGATTGTGCCTCTTACAGGAATTTCATCTGTGACTCTGTGTAACAGGTTTTGATCTCAGGCTCGCTGCCAGTTAGGAAGTGAAACCCTTTCCGGAACACTTACTGCTTTGTTCGTTTCCCCCTGGAGATTTAACGATTTCACCTAGAAACTTTAGTTAATGAGCTGGGCTCCGTGTATCCACCTTTAAATTCTGACAAGGTATTTCACAGGCTACCCAATACTCTTTTTTTGAGAGTGAGGATATTGGAGCTCCTCCCCTAAATCAATAATTGGACACCCCACAAGGCGTGCATTTCCTGCCACCTGAATGAATTTAGGGGCTGTCCTCGGGACACAAGGTAGCCACAGAGAGCTGTTAGATTGGCTGTCTTCTGTAACCCCTTTGGCCTAAATGAGATGAGAGAGAAAAGGGGGCCATTGTTTGTGGTGACTGATTTGCCTTAAGAATTTGGACGGTGAAGCTGGTTTCAGCTTTACAGCCTCTGGGCAGGGCTGGCATTGGGAGATCATAGACTTTTCCACGTTCATTACAAGCAGACTGTCACTTCTGCAGATGGGAGCACAAGTCCTCCTGCGGCAGGGTTCTCTTGAGCAAACAGTGGACTTGGAACTATAAAAGAACAATAGGAAATCTTTGCCCATGACCTTCATTTCTTCCTTTTTTGAAAGTCCATTGTATTTGTAACCTCAGATCAAGGGGGTTAATATCTGCAGCTCTTCAGGGAGGACAGCTGGGCCATACCCACTTCAGCCTTCCCATCCTTGCCTCCTCTTATCAGCCAGTGGTGCTCGAATCCACAGGCTGCCTGGTGAGAACCGGGTGGGAACCTGCCAGCCACAGCAGCTATAAATACTTCTCTTGGCAGCTGACTTCCCTTGGGAGCCCACAGCTGAGGGCGGGCAGGGGTGGGGGCCTGCAGGAAGCACCTGCAGCTCTCCAGGGCACATCCGGGCCTGGGTCTGGCTTCCCGCCTTCAGCCTTTGAATGGCGCTTTTGGTAAACCTTTTCCCGCTCTGAGGAAGCTGTAGTGGTGGTGATGCGGCTTCCCAGCTGCAGGAACAGGACACCAGGCCGCCAAACCCCTTTCAACTCAGAGTCTGAGCTTTATTTTCCCAGAGGTTGATGGAACTGAATAGCTGAAGGTAAAAAGTTGAGGCAGAAGAGGCAGAGAGGAAGGTGAGCAGGCTGTCTTATACAAGACTTTTCTCCTCTGATTCCACTTGCTTGGGGAAGCATGAACCAAACACTAGTCAGTCAGGCCTCTTTGCCACTGATGAGTCAGAGACAACTTCAGAGTTTAAAAAAAAATTCAATGAATAAATATCTCCTTCTCTTTGCTTTGTGTTATGTATGAAACATGGACTAGAAGATTCCTTATAGGCATCTTAAATAACCAGAAGCAAGTCACAGCAGCAGCTAATGGTCAATTGTAAGTGAGTTTTGCTTCATAACTATAGTCCAGAAAGTAGAAGGGAAGAGGAGAGACAGGAGAGGTGAGGGGATATGGGAGGAGGGAGAGTATCTGGGGCAACCTCACCTAATGTGCATGATGCAGTGGTACATTTCAAAACTATTAAGATATGAGTATAATTGTGATGGATGTGTTACTTAGTTCAATGTAAGCATTTCACATTGTATATTGAAGCAGTACCCTGAACCTCATAAATGCATCAACATACGAAGTTATGACTTAATAAAAAATAATTTAAAAAAAAAAGAGAGAGACAGTAGTTAAAAGCCAGCCGTAGATGAGATCAGGGAGCTTAAAGACCCATTGGGTGACAGTTCTCTTCTTCTTCAAGAAGAAGAATTATCTGGAACATTTTTTAAGTGCCAGATCCCTCTGAGGTCTGATCCTATAGACACGGGCCAGGCACCTACATCTGAGTCCACATTTAATTCCAACCTGGACACTCCAGAGCAGGACTGCACTTTGAGAAACAATGTTCTGTGTCAGTGGCTCACAAAGTGAGGTCCTCAACTGGCAGCAACAGTAGCATCAGGAAATTTGTCAGAAATGCAGATTCTTAAGCCAATCCCAGATGTACAGAATCAGAAACTTTGGGGACAGGGTCTGGCAAGCTATTTTAACAAACTTCTGACCCCACTATAGGTTGACAAACACTGCCCTAAGGGACTTTTTTACAAGCAAGGAACAGTATGGTGGTTCCTATGTGCAGCCACGCTTGAGAACCACTGCTCTAGATCCTTCTATTGGGATATAATGCTAATGTTGCCTGCATAGCCCCTATTTTTCTGAGCATCCACCTTTTGGAGCCACAGTTAGAATTAATAAAGTGAAAAGGAAAGAAGGTAGGCTTTGTCTCAGATAGACAGGGACTCAAGTTCTGGCCCCTACTTGAAAGTCCCTGAACCTCGGTACCTTCATCTCTGAAGTAGGGGAACGGTGTCCGCCCCACCATGGTGCAGTGAAGAGCAGTGAGACAGTATCCAGGAAGACACTCGGCCAGCGTCGTTACATTGCAGAAACTTGATTTTCCTTTCTCATCCTCTTACAATCAATATTTCCTTCAGTTTCATTGGGGTCTAGAAAGAGATTCTTAGTCTTTATAGGAATATAGCTTGAGGGTTACTCTCCAGATAGTATCAAAAGACTCATTTTAAAATTCATCTCTCATCTTAAAGTAAATGCATGAAGTGCTCAGCAATCTTGATTTCTAAAGAAAACTGGTGGTCTTAGTGTAGAAGCAACTCTGATCCAGTGTAGCGTCTAACATGCAACCAGAGTCTTTCTCTATTCTATCCATTAATATTTCAGTAATGAACAAAAACTTTAAAATATCATTAGGCACTTTACACAAGCATTTCACTTCAATTGATCACCCCTGCTTATAAAATTCCAGGCCATCTTCCACCACAGTTTTGATGACAGAGGCCTGTCATTGAGTGGTATAAAGAAAGCACTTCGTGGGAGTGTGTGTACTGGTCAGTTTCTAATTCACTAGGTTGGGAGGTCAGTCAGTGCTCTACACTTGCAAGACAGCAGATTCACTAACCACTTTGGCAGGAAGCTATATTACCTGTTTTATATTTTATATAATACTTAGTAGTTTTATTGACGATAAATACTTGACAATGATTGCTTCAGTAGATCCCAAAGATGAAATGTCCACAAAACTTTTATTTGTAGAGTTTACACAAACCACATTTGTAGGGGATGACGTGGAACTCTTAATGTGTAACAATCAAATGTTCCACATACTTTCATTAGGATGTTTAGTAAGCCCCTTTATGTGATCAAGACCCATGTTGTTGTGCAGTCATAGACGCTGACTAGTTTAACCTGTTAAAGTAAACAGAAGCTCTTAGGGCAGGGGGAGATGCACTCAAGGTGCATTTTAAACTAGTACTTCAGCAAACGTTTACTGAGGGCCTGCAAGGTACAAAGGACATTGACATCCATGATCTCATGTAAGGCTCATAGTTACCACCATCTCCTTTTTTTAGATGAATTGTGGTGGAGAGACATGAAGACACTGGATGAACATTATGCACCAGTTAATACCAAAATTCACACATCA
This sequence comes from Galagoides demidoff, assembly GCA_963574575.1. NCBI lineage: Eukaryota > Metazoa > Chordata > Mammalia > Primates > Galagidae > Galagoides > Galagoides demidoff. Next base: position 12,148 of record CAUYQV010161715.1, on the reverse strand, counting down.
GCTGAAGTCTTCACGATCCAGGCCTAGTGTTATTCTACTATACCATAGTTGTTTCCCCCATAATGTAAAATAAATATTCCAACTGTTGCTGACTTTGAAGTTTTATATCCATTTTGCAGATGACAAAATGAAGACAAGACTGGGCTTTAAGGAAATGCATTATAAGCCATTCATTCAGCCATAGGCCATCTGAGCTAAAAACAAAGGAGAGGCTTGGGCTGAGCTGTGCCTCATGTCCAAGACGTGCTCTTGTTTGCCATTCTCCCCATGCGTATTTCTCCAAGATGAGGAGGAGCTGAGAAACTGAACCCAGGCAGGAAAAGAGAAACTATTGTTTTCATTTACCCTGGAAGGGTTTTCTTGCTTTCAGTTTTTCATTCACTTGTTTATTCATGCATCCAGTCTTCATGCTTTCATGGCTTATAACGAGTGAGGCAAGTTTGTTTACTCACATAACTCCTTAAACAATTTTAGAAAACTACTGGATTTCTAAATCTAGGAGGTGGATTCTGCTTACTTTAACAGGTTAAACTAGTCGGTGCCTGTGGCTCAAGCAGCTCAGGTGCCAGCCATATATACCTGAGCTGGCATGTTCAAATCCAGCCTGGGCCTGCCAAAGAATAATGACGGCTGCAACCAAAAAATAGCTGGGCATTGCAGTGGGTGCTTGTAGTCCCACCTACTTGGGAGGTAGAGGCAGGAGAATCATTTGAGCCCCGGGGTTGGAGGTTGCTGTGAGCTGTGATGTCACAACACTCTACCCAGGGCGACAACTTGAGGCTCTGTCTCAAAAAACAAACAAAAAAGTACGTATCTCCTTGAACTTTTTGAATATGAGATTTAATATCTCTTTCCTGTGTTTAGTTGCAAAGAATATAATTCTGGCATGTAGTTAACACTGACAATTTACAATGAAAGTGTTAATGCAGGCTTTTGTATATCACCAAAGGAACATAGGTCCCAATTATATACTTCCATTGTCCAAAGGAATGTAGACAGAAATTTCATATTTATCGTCCAAAATTTGAAAATATCTTTAACAACCTTTTAATAATAATGCTTTTCCTTTAACTCATAATTCCATTTCTCCAATATTACCCCATTTTAAGTATTTCATGCTTAAAAGTCTGTTATTAGTCATGCTATCATAATTCTAATATAAATCTAATTATTTGTTTAAATTTCCTATTATACTAAGGCTTACAATGTTAAAATTTTTCTTCTGGATTGAGTTATTAAAATTAGGAAAATAATCAGAACATAAATACATGAGAACTTTTAGATAATGCAGCATAAAACCAGGAGAGATATGCCTTTCTTTTTGAACATAGAAGGCAAGCTAGGTAGGAAAAGCTTTCTCATGATACCTCCCTGCAGGCATGTTCATAGGCTGATCTTATTAGGAAAGACTACATGTGGGAAGTCTGGGATCTGGAAATTAATTCCCTGAAATATATTCAATCTAGCATCCCCCAAGCTGCTTTTCCAGGAGCCAAAAGCACAGAGGGTCCATAAGGGACCATGGGACACATAAATCAGCAAACACAGCACAGGTCAGATGCATCAGGAGTTGTACCTGGCAGGGACCTGTGAAAAGACAAGCTCCATTTGTATCAGGGGGGATCTAGTATAAAGCATTGCTAACTAGCAATGGAGGATTAACTACTAAAAGGCATAAAAGAACTGTCAGGTGTAATAGAGGTGGAAGGTGCGGAAGGCAGCTACCATGCTCAAGGCAGAAGGAAAAGAAAGGAAGGAAAGAAGATTTAGGGGAGGGTCCCCCAAGGCTGTGATACAGACCCCTGGAGAGAGGGTGTGGCTCCAAGAAGAATTAGGCTGCTGGAGGGTGGTTACCTTGGCACTCAGAGCCATCACCACCCAGCATTGCTGGGACCCTCAGCACCTCAATTTGCTCAGGAGACTGGGAAATAGCACAAGGAAGGAAGAAGTGTCCCTCTTCTGCTTTGCAGTCTCCCTGCAGCGCCCTCTGTTGGCAGAGCCCAACTGAACCCGCTGTCCAAAGTTAAGTTGCAGGATTCCAAAGCCAGACCAAAAAAGGGGAGTGGGTAGGAGTGGAGACAGCGGGTTTGGAACTGCAAGGCAATACATTAACAGCTGGAATAGACACCAAGAAAAAAGTACAGTTAAAGGATTATGTGAGTCCAGAGAGAGGACAAATGACTTTTACTTTCTCCTCTCCCCAAATCTATAGATTGGTAGACACTATACTGGATCCTGAGCTAACTCCTTCAAGTCTCAGTGTAAAAAAAAAATGCAGAGCAACCAGTAACTAAATGACTCCATGCAGGGGTGCCCAGGGCTAAGAATCTAACCCCGAGCTCACAAAAATCTTGACTTTGTTTTTGTGTGCCTGCAGGGGGCGTCCTTTTCCTCACACGTCCAAGAAGTACAACCAGGATTCTAGAGGTGAGAATTATTTGTCTTCCTGCCGGTTGCTCATTCCAGCACCAGGCCTTGGAGATCGCTTTACTGCTTTACTGCTGGGCTTTTTCTCCTTTGATTCCTGCCCAAGAAGAGTAGGAAGGCAGGGAGCAGGGGGTAAACTATTTTGATTTCTCTTATTTCTGTTCTCTGTTTTGAAGTGGAACGATTTCATACAGCCAACAAATTGGCACGGTTTCCCTTTCACCAACTCCCCTGCAGTCTTTATCACCACAGTCAGGAAGACATTATATAGAAAAAAAATTTCGTATCAGTGCCAACCAACTGTGACAGGATTTTATTTCAAAATCATTCTCTCCTGGCTTTACTTGTGTGAAACTCTCTGCCATATTCTATAAAACACCCCATTGCCCATCTCAAACATCTTTAGAAAGAAACCTGAAAGGCCACGTGATGAGCAGAAAGTGCGCTGGCTGGGAGGGAATAGAAGGCTGAGGAGTTTCCATTTCTGCCACTACCTGGCTGTGTGCATGAGAAAATCACTCGGCTTCTCATCACCTCCCTCAGCTTCAAACACTCAACACTGTAGAGTTCTCAGACCATATTTATAGCTATCGGCCTCCGGGGGAGGTTCTCAAATACCATGTTCATGTCACTGAGATGGAAGGGGCCAAGGGAATGTGTTAGAAGGCTTACTGTTTACATAGTTCTCCTCCCATACCTCTTTTCCATGACCTTTTATTTCCTTTAGTACTTTATAAAATTAGGGAATAACAAAGTATACAAATTAGTGACTTCTACATAAATATATGCCATGTAACAAGATTTTGATGAAAACTCAATGTTAAATATCTCCCAGAGATCCTCTGTGTCCTTTCTTGGTCAAGATACATCTCTGCTATAACCAGGATTCTGACTTCCATTGCCATGGATTTGTCTCTTCTTGAACTTGATACAAATTATATCTCACAGTATATAATCTTTTGCATCTAACTTCTTTTGCCCAATGCTTACTATGAAATTCATCCACAGGTAGCTCCCGCCTTTTTTGGCTGAGTGTTCCATTGTACAAATACACAACAATGTATCCATTCTGCTGCCAATGAACATTTGGATACTTTCCCGTTTGGGACTATTATGAAAGAAGTATCTAGAATGTCTTTTGGTGGACATAAATATGTATTTTTTTCTTGAGTATTGTGTCAATCCAATCTGAAGAGCTAAACCACATAGTAATTTGAATAGGAAAAGTATAATATGAAGGATGTTTCTGACAGGAGTAATAAGGGATTGACAGGGAGGAAGTAAAGAGATAGCTAAGGAATGCAGAAAAACTAGATAAAAGCAGCAGTTAATAATCCTAGGGATGAGACAGGACACTCAAGGAAGACCTACGTCCAACTCCTGCCTCAAGACTGAGATATAGAACTTACTGGAAAGGGCATGGCTGGGGCTCACTGAATAGCTGAGAAGTCACTATACTACTGCACTGGTGGAAACTTCTGGAAATATGCCCTGGAAGTAGCTGAAAATTCATCATCTAGGGTGACAGGGACAGCTGTTCAGAGGGCACTGTCCTACCTGAGGCACTTGCCATGAAACTGACTGAGGAGCTGAGAAGTAGAGAAGTCACAGGCACTCATGGAGCTGGATGCTGGAGGACCACCTTGCAGGAGCCCTCCTGCAGCGTCCAGGCTGACCAAGCTGCAGTACCAGCTGGCAAAGAAAAACATATTTAAAGACCTAGGTTCCTCTTCACAGAACAGTCAGAAAGGGTCAATTTGACGTTGAGCAATAAATCAGTAATTGCCGCAGATATATATGTAGCAATGGAACTGCAGGGTCACAGTTGTTGCAAATTTAGCTTTAGTGGATTTTGCCAACTTTCTGAAAGGTCGTACCAATTTACAATCTCACAGGTAATGTATGAGAATTCCAGTTGCTTCATATGCTTGCCAACACTTTATATTGTCAGCTTTTCTAATTTTAGCCATTCTGATGAATATAAAGTGGCATTTCATTGTGATTTTATTAAGCATTTCCTTGATAAGTAAAACTAATGAGTTTTTTGTGTACTTATCTTCTTTAGAAAAGAACCCATTCAAGTCTGTTGTCTACTTTTTATTGAATTGTCTTACTGATTTGTAGTAGAGTTTTATGTATGCTAGTTATAAGTCCTTTATCAGATGTGTATTTCGTGAGTATGTATTCCTGATATGTAATTTTACTTTTCACATATTCACAGATAGGAGATCACAATTCTGTATCTTCCAATATGTTGTCTCTCTTAAGATATAAATATCCATGGCCATAGGGTCATGATGACATGCTTATATAATCAGAATAAAATAATCCTTGAGACTTGGTCTGCACACTTGCCTAAGAAGCCCAACAAATATTTTAAAAATCATCCTAATTCATTTAAATATGCATTCTCCTTTCACTCTGCCTGTTTAATTACTTAAGTCAAAGATTTGTGAAGAAAAGAAAAAGATTCATGGTTTGGACCTATTATAGAAATTTCTATTAAAATCAGATTGTCTTCCTCAGTTTCCAAGGGAGACAACCTGCTTAAAAATCAACAGAGATTCTATGGAAGTAACAGTTATTTTTGAATATGAGTTTTCTTCACATGTATCTTGCTAATGCCAACATGCTTTGATAAATCGTACTTTCCACGGGAGTATAACCAGTAACCACTGCTGGAAGGACTAGGGTCAAGTATAGAGAACTAGCAAGCCTATGGGAAAGTTTTAAGCCTTATAAACCTGAGGTTTAGAAAAAAAAGTGCAAGGTCAACTGTAAGATCCTTACCTACTCATATAATGACATGATATTAAAACAAAGAAAACATAGGAGGTTGAAAGGCATTGTAATCACTGGTGTTGCTCCAGTGAAATCTGGTGGCCTGTCCTAGGCCGCAGAGAACCAGCTGGAGAAACCAGCTCTCTAGCCATTTCCCATCCCAGCCAAACTCACCAGCCAAATGTTCCTCAGCTCCATTTATACCAAGTCCAGAGAAGCCATTCTAATAAAGGCTTTGTGGGGAGTGGGCTGTGGCCGGCAGGGCCCCCACAGCCTTGGAAATGTTCAGGGAGTGACCCCCAACCACTTTGCCTCCCTTGACATTCTTTTCACCTGTCAGAAGTCACGTAGCCCACGCATACTTTCCTTGTTATCGGCAAGCATGGTTTTTCCTCTTTAAGGTTGATCTCTACCCCATGTGTTAAGATTTATGCAACTTTGTTAAGGTACTGTAAAAATCAAGCTTTTCCACGGTCCAGGTGCTGGCTGCAGCCATCCGCTGCGTCAGTCCTCCCGACGCCATCCCATCTCTCGCCTCGTGTGTGTCCCTCTCCTTCATTTCCCACCTTTCCACTCAGGTCAACTCTCCCTCCTCCTGCCAGGTTGCAAGAGGTCCCTCTCTCACACGGATCCGTGACAAGGCTTACTTTAAGAATGTTGGACAATATAATCAGAAAAAAACAGAAAAAATATAATATAATCAGAAAAAGCAGAAAAAAACGCATTTTGGCAATGGGGCATTTATTCACTCAAGAACCATGTGTCAGATCACAGCTATGTACCAGGCACAGAGCTAAGTCTGAGGAAGAAAGAGAGACGTAGAAATGAACAGGTTAATGTGAAGTGTGGTGATAGAGAAACGCCCAGGCTATCGTGAGAGCACACAGCTGAGTCTGGGGGCCAGAGAAGGCTGTAATCGGGGGAGGCTTCCTGGAGAAGCTGATGCCTGAGAGGAATTTTTAAAGGGGGGGAGGTGTAGTTAGGGTGGGCTGACGCCACTCACACTGGCTTGTGAGCCAATTATGTACATTTCTTCCTAACTCTACATTCAATGACCAGATTTTTGGCTTGAAATCAGCAAGTGTAAGAAATCAGCACACACTACAAATCAAGGTTTTTCTTCCTGGAGAGCTGGCTATTAGGCATTTATCAACACACGACTGTGTAGGCCACCACCAAGATGGAGGGAGAGCCCTTCATACAAGTGCACCCTGAACAAAGGCATAGAGGGCGGGAAATACATGGCGCTGGGACCACAGGACTCCGCAGGATATAAAGGTACAGATGTAATGGCAGGAGATAGAAAGGCAGCCAAGGCCTGGATTGAGGAGGGCATTGTGTGGCATGCTAAGAAGTTTCCACCTTTATATGATAGGGGATACATAGGCAAAGAAGTTTTTTTTTTTTTTTTTAAATATTTTTGTAGAGACAGCATCTCACTTTATTGCCCTCAGTGGAGTGCCGTAGCATCACAACTCACAGCAACCTGCAACTCCTGGGCTTAGGCGATTCTCTTGCCTCAGCCTCCCGCGTAGCTGGGACTACAGGCACCCGCCACAATGCCTGGCTATTTTTTGTTGCAGTTTGGCTGGGGCCAACTTTGAACCTGCCACCCTCAGTATATGGGGCCAGAGCCCTACCCACTGAGCCACAGGCGCCACCCAGGCAAAGAAGTTTTAAGCTAGGGCATGATGCTAAGATTTTCCTTTTGGAACCATCTAAATTTTCAGCCACCGAAGACTCTGCTTGATAATAAATAATAAACGTCTCATACAACATAAATAGAGATTAAAGAGAATTTGTTCCTAAAACATCTCTTAAAGCCAAAAATGGAACAAAAGCCAACAAATTAAAGAAAAAAAGAAAACCTCCAGCAGCTGACTGTGGTGCATCCTGTTTGTCCAGCGGCAGTGGCTCTGGTGCGTCACCCCGTGGATGCCCGGTGATGAGATGTTGGGCTCTCTGTCTGATGCTCCTCATGCTCTGGAGCCCACTTTAGTTCCAGCTGTAAATATCAGTTCTCTAGAGCGCAGGCACAGGCCCCAATTCAAATGTAAATGTCTGATCCTCTTGGAGCACAGGCCTCAGCTTTCCAGCGGGGGTCTGCTCCCCATTTATTTTGTAAACTTCTCTAATTTCCTAAGTGGCCAAAGATGAAGATGGGGTCATCTGAAAGACACAGAAACTTGCGTTGATTTTCTTTGCTTCCAGTTTTTAGTGTCAACATTTAAAGACATAGCTTTAAAACTTGATCCTGTTAGGCTGGCAAAATGCCCCAGGGCAGTGTGACCTGAATAATAATGTCTGCTGGATTTCCCACTTACTGTGAAAATGCCCATTTTTATCCAGAACAGCAAAATCATGGCAAAAACACAAACACAGCAAAGTGTTTCCATATTTCCTCTGTTTACAAGTTTCCATAAACTCTTCTGGTACAAAGAAAGCGAACCAGGCTGTGTCTCACTTCCCAGTGTCATGCTGGGCCGTTATTCTGCCAGGATTCTTCAACCTGTGCCCTCTTTTGAAACCTGTGCATCTCCACACCCTCAATGAGCACAGCCTCAATTTTCCTTTTCAGTAGCGTATGCAAACCCTTCCATTTTGGTTAATTCGTAGTGGCTGTGAGCCTTCCTGGAGAATAGTAAATAATAAACATCTTGTATAACCTGAACTGAGATTAAAGAGAATATGCTCCTAAAGCCACCCTAAAAGCCAAAAATAAAAGGGACCATAAATAAAAGGGAATGTAAATTAATAACTTCAGTTTGTTAACCAGATTTCCTAACACCATAGCAAAATTTGGTGCAAATCGGTGGCCTACAGAAAGTATAGCAGTTTGGGTCCAATCATTAAACAGAGTTTAATGGACTATACGGCAGGGCTCACCAATAGTCCCAGCTATTGGGGAGGCTGAAGCAGAAGTAGCCCATGATGCTAGGAGTACAATTCCAGCTTGAGCCAAATAACCAGACTCCATCTCTAAAATAATTTTTTTTTTTAATTTTTAAAAAAGACTATAAGATGCAAGAAAACTCTATCTGGTACCCTAAGGCTGAGGGAGACTACTCAAGGAAGGACAAACTTGACAGGGGTTCCCTAGTTGAAGTAGTTATGGTTCAGCCTACCAGACGGCAGAGAAGTTTGATGTGGAGTTGCTGGGTAAATTGGAGGCTGCCCTGCTAAGCGCAGGTGAGAGAGTCGGCCATCGGGCCTGGAGCCCTGGGTGGTGGGAATCCAGGGCTGGTGGGCAGAAGCCCTTACAAGTACATGGGCAGTGGGGCCTCTGGTCTTCCTTAGAGATGGCTACAGAAAGGTTATTGGCAGGCCCAGGCTGCAAGGTTGCAGAGGGACCGCGCTCTGGGCCTGAGGCTGGGGCAGGTTCCAGCAAAGGCCTCACACCCACACCAACTCCTGCACCACCCCAGAGACAAGGGAAGAGACTTTTCCCACAGTGGCCCTTAGTGCCTGTGCTGAACAGATTAACACTTTCAGCTACTCATTTTTAAATTATATGTATGTATATATAATAAAATTCACCATTTTTATTTTATTACTTACTTTAAAGGAGCTTCTTAAAAGAATCTCATTGCTTATCGGAGCATAAATATATATATGTGTGTATATATATATATATATATATATATTTTTTTTTTTTTGAGACAGTCTTATTTTGTTGCCCTTGGTAGAGTGCCATGGTATCATGCTCACAGCAACCTCAAACTCCAGGGCTCAAGTGATTATCTTGCCTCAGCCTCCCTAGCAACTGGGAATATAGACGCCTGCCGCAACACCCAGCTATTTTTTTTGTTTTAGCAGGCCTGGGCCGGTTTGAATCCACCAGTCCCAGAGCATGTGGCTGGCGCCCTAACCACTGAGCTATAGGTGCCCAGCCTATCAGAGCATATATTAAAGGGTGTGTTTGGAGCTCAGGCTGTAAATCAAAAAATGACACAAGAATTCCTATATCCTAGTAGGAACCAAAAAAGTGGTCACTCTCCTGGCTGTTTTTAGCTCCACGACACCTAACAGCTAGCTGCGTTGGTTTCTCCTGCCGTCCCTGTGCCATCCCTGTGGCTGCCTTTCAGTTTCCTACATGGTTTCAAAGTGACGGAGCCCTGAGCTTACATTCCTTCCTCCCAATCACTGAGGGAGGAGCTCTCTGGGCACCTCCACTCCAGCCTGTGACTGGCCCCCACCGCTCAGTTACCACTCAGTGCGCCCAGACACTCACTTTCTGCAGTTTTAGCTCTATTTTTTGCTGTCTCTGAGCAGGCTCTGCTCCTGGTGCTTGATTTTCTTTCTTTTTTGGAGACAAGAGTCTAACTTTGTCACCCTGGGTAGAGTGTTGTGGCATCATAGCTCACAGCAACCCCAAACTCCTGGGCTCAAGCAATTCTCTTGCCTTAGCCTCCCAAGTAGATGGGACTACAGGTACGTGCCATGATGCCTAGCTATTTATTTATTTATTTTTGCAGTTTTTGGCCGGGGCTGGGTTTGAACCCACCACCTCTGGTATATGGGGTCAGTGCTCCACTCCTTTGAAGCCACAGGCGCCGCCCAATGCCTGGCTACTTTTTTAGAGATGAGGTCTTGCTCTTGCTCAGGCTGGTCTTGAACCTGAGCTCAGGCAATCCAGCCCCCTGGGCCTCCAGCTTGCTGGGGTTACAGGTGTGAGCCACTGCCCCAGGCCTTATTTATAGTCAAATGAGCTCCTGTCAGGAGAGGCTGTGGTTATGAGCCAGGGTTGTAAAACCCAGAAGGACCCTGTTTCCAACATTTAGTTTAATTGTGTGTTAAGTGTTGGAATCTCAATTTTCTCACCTATAAAATGAGGAAAAAGAGCACCTGCTTGTATGATAGTTAGAAGAGTTAAGTGAGATGATCTCTGTGAAGTATTTGGAAAGTACCAAATGCGTAGTAAACATCCTTCTGTCACTATGTTACACTTTTGGCCACAACTCAGAGTCCCAAAGAAGTAGCCAGCTAAGCTGTTGGGTTTCTCACAATGCTAAAATTTTAGTGATCATTTATACTTATTATGATTTCGAGTATTATTCTTACCAACTAAAAAAGAAGTGAGTTCTGATGGAACTTTACCCTGGATTCACTTCTAGGGTAAAGAAAATTTGCAAGGATTCGCTTATGAATTTTCCTTTCTCTTTTTAATTCCACTGATAGGGTTGTTCATTATCCACTTGAGGTGGCACTAGAATAAATTAATATTAAAATATTTAAATTTAGAACAATGCGTTAGAAGTGCCATTAGGAAGATTTATCACTTGCAATGAGAAATCAGTGCTCCGTTAACCGCAGCCCTCCCCACTAAGTTTGGAGACCTCAGCTCGGATCATTCAGCAGCTCATCTTCCCCCAACCCTGGCTGCTGTCTGGACAGCTGTTCTTGGGTTTACTGAATGCACGTCCTGCTGACCCACTGCTCACCTCAGACGCCTGCTTCTGACTTGGTCCTCCTTAGTAACATCAGCCTAGACACCAAACTGGGGAGGTTCAACAACAATGCAAGGCAGAGCTGGGTTTCACCCCGCCTCCAATTCTCATGTTGAAGTCCTGACACCCAGTGCCTCAAAGTGCTACTATATTTGGAGAAGGGCCCTTTAAAGAGGTGATTAAATTAAAAATGAGGCCTTAACATACGACCTATCTAATCTCACTTGTGTCCTTATCAGAGGAGGAAATTTGTGTATACAGGGAGACATTAGGGATGCGTGTGCACAGAAAAAACCAAACATGCCAGGACACAGAGGGAAGGTGGCTATTTGCAAGCCAAGGAGAAAGGACTCAGGAGAAATCAAACTCCAACCTCCGGAGCTGTGAGAAAATCAGTTTCTGTGGTTTAAGTCACCCAGTTTGTAGTATTTTGTTATTGCAACCCTGACAAGCTGATACAGTACCCCTCCTTTACCCTCAGAGCACACAATGTTTCCTATACACACATACCTATGATAAATTAGACACAATAAGAAATTAACCATAATAACTAGTAATAGTAGAACAATTATAACAATATGTTGGCATCACTGATCTTGTACTTTAGGGCTGTTATTAGGTAAATAAAGGGCTCTTTAAATACAAGCACCATGATAGTGACAGGTGTTGGATCAAGATGGCTACTGACTTACTGGCGCATGGGGGATAAAAGGATAATTCACCTTCTGGGAGGGATAGAGCACTGCAGCGACAGATTTCATCATCATATTCAGAATGGCACCTGCAACATAACACTTCTGATTTCTGGAATTTTCCACTTAATATTTTCCAACTATGCTGATGTTGGATAACAAAAACTACAGAAAGAAAAACTGAGGATAAGGGAGGACTGCTGTACAGGGGTAAGGGAGGACTACTGCACAGGGGTAAGGGAGGATGGCATACAGGGATAGGGAGGACTGCAGTACAGGGATAAGGGAGGACTGCTGCACGGGGTGAGGGAGGACTACTGTACATGGATAAGGGAGGACTACCGTACAGGGGTAAGGGAGGACTGCCGTACAGGGGTAAGGGAGGACTGCCGCACAGGGGTAAGGGAGGACTGCCGCACAGGGGTAAGGGAGGACTACTGTACAGGGATAAGGGAGGACTGCTGTACAGGGGTAAGAGAGGACTGCTGCACAGGGATAAGGGAGTACTACTGTACATGGATAAGGGAGGACTGCTGCACAGGGGTAAGGGAGGACTGCTGTACAGGGGTAAGGGAGGACTGCTGCACAGGGATAAGGGAGGACTGCTGCACAGGGGTAAGAGAGGACTGCTGCACAGGGGTAAGAGAGGACTGCTGCACAGGGATAAGGGAGTACTACTGTACATGGATAAGGGAGGACTGCTGCACAGGGGTAAGGGAGGACTGCAGCACAGGGATAAGGGAGGACTACAGCACAGAGATAGGAAGTCACAACTTAACAACTAAAGTCAATCAAACCAAA
>CAUYQV010161714.1:0-12271 GCA_963574575.1 Galagoides demidoff | reverse complement strand
GCTATAGAGCATTTCCAGTCCCAAATACTCTTAAGCTAAAAACATTGCTTACAATCTTGACAGAGTTCATTACATGCCTCTGACTCCTCACATACAAGACCATCCATTGACCTTAAGTACAAGATTGGGAAAAATTTATATCCTGATTTTTATTTTAATAAAGAGGTGGTAGAAAACTTAGGCTCAATTTTTAGAAGATTGAACAATAAGGCCTGATGTGAAATTGCATCTACTTGGTGTTTGAAAGCTAGATGGACAGATATAACCATAAATGCTTTATTGTTCTTTTTTTTAAAGGTATAGACTAGCTCCTCAACACCATTTTCCTGCTGCATTTGAAGATGCCATTGGTGCAGTCAGATTTTTTCTACAAGATAAAATCCTTACAAAATATGGAGTGGATCCCACACGAATCTGTATTTCAGGCGATAGTGCTGGGGGAAGTTTAGCAGCAGCTGTAACTCAACAGGTACATTATATATGTCTTTATGGTGAGGGCTGGGGGTTGAGGCTTATTTTTCCTTGTAGATATTCGGTTCTTCCAGCATCATTTGTTGAAAGGACCATCCTTTCCCAGTGAATTGCAGCAGCATTTGAGGAAACATTCATTGACGTTGATGTGACAATTTCTCTATTTTTCTGTTTCACTTTCTTCTTTCTTTAAAAAAAATCATTTCTAGTCTTTCATATCTTTACTATTAAAATATTAGAATATCTTGTCAATTTTAAAAATAATGTTTAATTGGATTTTGATTAGGATTGCTTTGGACCTACAGATTTGGGGAAGATTGACATCCTAATAATATTGAGACTTCCAATTAATGTTTTTGGCACAACTGATGTTTTATGAGGTGCTTTTAAGTTTCTCAGCAATATGATTCTATTTTCAGTGTAGAAGTCACGCATGTCTTTTCTTAAAGTTATTTATGAGATGTTTTGTGAAAATTTTAAGTAAAATAATATTTTTCACATGTTTACTGATAGCATGTAAAAATATAATTGATTTTTATATTGGTCTTTTACCATCTTATCCTCAGTAAATTCACTTGCAATTTTAGTAGTTTCCTAGGATTTTTATAAACAATCATTTCTTCACCAACTATTAACAGTATTTTTCCTCCTTTTTCATTGTTAGTACACTGCCTAGGGCCTCCCGTAAAATATTTGATGTAACTGTACTGTTTTAGATTTCAGGAAGGAAATTACTCAATATTTCATCAACAAATATGGTATTAATTTAAGGCTTTCCAGAGTTAACTTTTGTCATACTGAGGGAGTAATTTCTATTGCTAGGTCCTGATAGCTTTTGTAGAAATGAGTATTCAATTTTCCAAATGTTCCTAATTCATCTATTCAGGTGATCATGTGATTTTTTTCCCCTCTTAATCATTTCATCTGGTAAATTATGCCAATTGACTTTCAAATGTTAAGTTACACTTACATTCCAGGCATGAGCCTCACATGGTCATGATAAATTAAAAATTTTATGTGTTGCTGGTATCCATTGCTAGACTATTAGAGTGTGTGTTTTTGAGAGATTGATCTCTATTTCTTAAAGTTTGGTCAAATAGAGATAGAAAGGTTATATTAACTTCATGAAATATTTTGGGAACCGTTCAAACTTCTCTATTTTCTTTTTTTTTTGAAATTTTATTTTTTTCTAAACAAAAATTACATATATTTGATATGTACAACATGCTGCTTTGATATATGTATACATTATGAAATGATCACTACAAACAAGTTACTTACATACTCATTACCTCACTTATTTTCCACTGTTTTGTGTACCATGAGAACATTTAAAATGTACTTTTAAAGCCAATTCCTACTATAGAATACAGTATGATTAAGTAGAGTCACCATTCTGTACATTCAATCTCCAGAATTTATTCATTCTGCCTAATGGAAACTTTGTGCCCCTGGACTAACATTTCCTCATTTACCCCACCCTCTCCATCACCTTGCAATGATACCCTCAGCTCTTGACAAGAGCTATTCTGCTCTCTGCTTCTGTGAAGTTGACTGTCTTTGATTTCATATATATGTGAGATTATGCGGTATTTTTGTCTGTTGGTGCCTGACTTTTTTCACTTAGGATATTGATCTCCTAGTTTCCCAACGTTGGTCATACAAATACAAATGACAGGATTTCCTTCTTTTTGAGGGCTGGATAATGTTCCAATGGGGGTGGTGTGCATGTGTATAGATGCACATACACATCCCCTTTCTATATTCATTTGACAGTTAACAGGCACTTACATGGTTCCACATCTTGGCTATTGTGAATAATGCTGCAATGCACATACATGTACATTACTGATTTTGCTTCCTTTAGATATCTACCTAGAAGTGATATTACTAGAAGTTGTAGTTCTGTTTTTTAAATTTTTTGAGGAAACTAAAAAAAAAATTATGTTTTCAATAATGGCTGTATCAATTTACATTCCCACCAACCATGTGCAAGGGCTCCCTTTATTCTACATTCTTACCAACACTTTTTACCATTTGTCTTTTTTTTTAAATTAAATCATAGCTGTGTACATTAATGAAATTATGGGGCACAATGTGCTGGTTTTATATAGAATTTCAAATACTTCCATCAAACCGGTTAACATAGCCTTCACTGCATTTTCCTAGTTATTGTGTTAAGACATTTATATTCTACACATAGTAGATTGAACTTGTACCCTTGTAAAATGCGCTGTAGGTGTGGTACCATCAAAAACCCTCCCTCTGCCCATCCTTCCCCACCCCTTCCCTTTCCTCTTTCCCTTCTTCTTGGGCTATAGTTGGGTTATAGCTTTCATATGAAAGTGTGGGTGTTTATAAATTGGTTTCATATTAGGGCTGAGTACATTGGATATTTTTTCTTCCATTCTTGAGATACTTTGCTAAGAAGACTATGTTCCAGCTCCATCCATGTAAACATATAAGAGGTAAAGTCTCCATCTTTCTTTAAGGCTGCATAATATTCCATGGTATACATATACCACAACTTATTGATCCATTCATGGGTCGATGTGCCCTTGGACTTCTTCCATGACTTAGCAATTATGAATTGGGCTGTAGTAAACATTCTGGTACAAATATCTTTGTTATAAAGTGATTTTTTTTTTTTTTTTGGTCTTCTGGATATATACCTAGTTGAGGAATTGAAGGATCGAATAGCAGGTCTATTTTTAGATCCCTAAGTTTTCTCCAAACATCTTTCCAAAAGGAATGTATTAGTTTACATTCCCACCAGTAGTGCAGAAGTGTTCCCTTTACTCCACATCTACGCCAACATCTCTGGTTTTGGGATGATGAGCATTTTTTCATGTGTCTGTAGGCCATGTACCTGTCTTCTTCAGAAATGTTTTTCTTCAAGTCCATTGCCCACACTGAGATGGGATCACTTGTTCTTTTCTTGCTGTTATGTTTGAGTTCTCTGTGGATTCTGGTTATTAAACCTTTGTCAGAGACATAACTTGTAAATATCTTCTCTCATCCTGAGGGTTGTCTGCTTACTTTACTTACTGTGATCTTGGCTGTGCAGAAGCCTTTTAGTTTGATCAGATCCCAGTAATGTATTTTTGGTGTTGCTTCAATTGCCTGGGGGGTCCTCATCATAAAATATTCTCACAGGCTGATTTCTTCAAGTATTTTCCCTGCACTTTCTTCTAGTATTTTTATAGTTTCATGTCTTAAGTTTAAATTTTTAATCCAGTGAGAGCCTATCTTAGTTAATGGTGAAAGGTGTGGATCCAGTTTCAGTCTTCTACAGGTTGCCACCAGTTCATCCAGCACCATCTGTTAAATAGGGACTCTCCCCATTGAATGTTTTTAATTGACTTATCAAAGATCAAATAACAGTAAGTAGCTGGGTTCATCTCTTGGTTCTCTATGCTGTTCCATACACCTACCACTCTGTTTCTGTGCCAGTACCATGCTATTTTGATCACCATCAGTTTATAGTATAGTCTGAAGTCTGGTTGTGTAATTCTTCCTGCTTTGTTTTTATTTCTGAGTAATGTCTTGACTACTTGAGGTTTTTTCTGATTCCAGATAAAATGAAGTGTTATTTTTTTTGAGATCTTTAAAGTATAACAGTGGAGCTTTAGTAGGGATTGCACTAAAATTGTATATTGCTTTGGGTAGTATGGACATTTAAACAATGTTGATTCTTCCCAGCCATGAGCATGGTATATTTTTCCATTTGTTAACATCCTCAGCTATTTCTTTTCTTAGAGTTTTATAGTTCTCTTCAGAGAGCTTTCACATTCTTTGTTAGATAAACTCCCAAATATTTCATCTTCTTTGGCACTACTACGAATGGAATAGAGTCCTTGACTGTTTTTTCAGCATGACTATTGTCAGTATATATAAAGGCTACCAATGTATGAGTGTTGATTTTATAACCTAAAACACTGCTGTATTCATTGATCACTTCTAGGGGTTTTGTAGTAGAATCCCTGGGATTTTCCAGATATACAATCATATTGTCTGTGAAGAGTGAAAGTTTGATGTTCTCTGACCCTGTATGGATACCCTTGATCACCTTTTCTTGCCCTATTGCAATGGCTTAGACTTCCATTACAATGTTAAAAAGCAGTGGAGACAATGGGCACCCTTGCCTGTTTCCTGATTTGAGTGGAAATGATTTCAGTTTAACTCCATTCAATATGATATTGGCTGTGGGTTTTCTGTAGATGGCCCCTATCAGTTTAAGAATTGTCCCTTCTATACCAATTTTCTTATGTGTTCTGATCATGAAAGGATACTGGATATTATCAAAAGCTTTTTCTGCATCAGTTGAGAGAATCGTGTGGTTTTTATTTTGTTTATGTGATGAAGTATATCTATAGACTTATGTGTATTGAACCAGCGGTGAGACCTGGGATAAAACCCACTTGGTCATGCTGTATAATTTGTTTGATGTGTTGCTGGATTCTATTTGCTAGGATCTTATCAAATGTTTTTGCATCAATATTCATTAGGGATATTGGTCTATAATTTCTTTTCTTGTTGGGTCTTTTCCTGGTTTGCTGATCAAGGTGATATTTGCTTCATAGAATATGTTGGGTAGTATTACTTCTTTTTTTATATTTTGGAAAAGGTTAAATAATATAGTTACTAGTTCCTCTTTAAAAGTTTGGTAGAATTCTGAAGTGAAACCATCTCGTCCCAGGCTTTTCTTTTTAGGGACCAGATGGCTTCACTTCAGAATTAAAGAATTGATGCTATTTCAGAACTTGATATAGGCCTCTTCAACATTCCCACTTCATTCTGACTAATTCTAGGAAGGTGGTGTGCTTCCAAGTATTGGTCTATTTCATTCATATTTTCATATTTCTGAGAATAGAGTTTCTTGTAATATTCATTAAGGATTTTTTAAATTTCTGAGGAGTTTGTTTTTTATTTTGTCTCTGTCATTTCTGATTGACAAAATTAGAGATTTTATTCTTTTTTACCTGTTTAGGTTAGCCAAAGGTTCATCTATTTTATTGACCTTTGCATAAAACCAACTTTTTGATTTATTGATTCATTGTATAATCCTTTTGTTTCAATTTCATTTAATTCTGTTCTAATTTTGGTTATTTCTTTTCTTATGTTGGGTTTGGGATTGGAATTTTCTTCCTTTTCTAATTGCTTGGATGTCCCATTATGTTGTTAACTTCCTCTCTTTCCATTCTCTTGAGGAAGGCTTGCAATGCTATAAATTTCCCTCTTAGGGCTGCCTTTGCAGCATCCCAGAGGGTCTAGTAATTCATGTCTTCCTTATCATTTTGTTTCAGAAATTTAGTAATTTCTTTCTTAATCTCGTCTATGACCCAGCTATCTTTCAGCATAAGGTTATTTAGTTTCCATGTTTTTGTATGAGTATGCATATTCCTGTTGTAATTGAGTTCAAATTTTATTCCATGATGGTCCAAGAAGACACAAGGAATAATTTCTATTCTTTTAAATTTACTGAGGTTAGACTTGTGACCTAAGATGTGATCAATTTTGGGGGATGTTCCATGGACTGATGAGAATAATGTGTATTCAACTTTTTTGCTAGGATTAAATGTTCTGTAGATGTCTATTTAATCCAATTGTTGAATGTTAAGTTTAAGTCTAAAATTTTTTTTGCTGAGTTTCTTATTGGAGGACCTATCCAACACTGCCAAAGGAGTGTTAAAATCTTTGACTATTATGGAGTTGGAGGACATCAAGTTGCTCATGTCTGTTAGAATCTCTTATAAATTGAGGCACATTCTTCTTGGATGCATAAATATTAATAATTGAAATCTCATCATGTTGATTGTTTCCCTTAACAAATATGAAGTGACTATCCTTATCTTTCCTGATTTTTGTTGATTGAAAGCCTACTATATCTGCGAATAAAATTGCAACACCTGCTTTTTTTCTGATTTCCATTTGCCTGAATTATAGATGACCATCCCTTCACCCTGAGTCTATATTTCTCTTTTAAGGTAAGATGACATTCTTGTATGCAGCAGATATCTGGTCTGAGTTTTTTATCCAGTCAGCCAACCTGTGCCTCTTTAGAGGACTATTTAAGCCATTCACAGTAATTAAGAATATTGATAAGCCTGATAGTATTTTGAGTATCAAGTTTTTTGAAAGTCCAGTGGACATTTTTAATCCTTTCACCAGTGTGGAAGTGGGTTTTGATCAAAAGTTTCTGAGTGTGTTTACTTTAGTGGTAGAGGATTGTGCTGGTCATTGTGGAGGATAGGTCTGAAAATATCCTGGAAAGCTGATTGCCAGTTATGGCAAATTTCTTCAACATGTGAATGTCATTAAAGTATTTAATTTATCCATCATAAATGAAACTTAATTTAGCTGGATACAGGATCCTGGATTGAAAGTTATTTTGTTTTAGGAGGTTAAAGGTCGATGACCACCTTCTTCTAGCTTGAAAGGTTTTAGCAGAGAGATCTACAGTCACTCCAATATTCTTCCCCTTATAGGTTATAGTTTTCTTACATCTGGCTCCTTGCAGAATTTTCTCCTTCATGTTAACTTTGGCTAAGTTAATTATAATGTGTTTGGGAGATGTCTTATTTGAGTTGAGTCATGCTGGTGTTCTAAAGCTGTCTGCTATCTGAATTTCAGAATCTCTTGCCATGTTTGGGAAGTTCTCTTCTGTTATCTCTTTGAGTAGAGCACCTGGGCCCTTTGAAGCAACCTCATCAACTTCAGGAATTCCTGTAGATGAATATTAGTTTTCTTTAAATTATCCCAGAGCTCTCTGAGAGTATGATCCATTTTTGCTCTCCACCTCTCTTCCTCTTTGAGCTTTTGGGAGTGTTCAAAAGCTTTGTCTTCAGTATCTGGAATCCTTTCTTCTGCCTGTTCCATTCTGTTACTGAGGGATTCTACCGTATTTCTCAGATCTTTGAGAGTTGCAAGTTCTCACCTCAATATGTCAAAATCTTTGGTGATTTTGTCTTTGAATTTACTGAATTTTTGAGACAACTTTTGAAATGCTCCTTGAATTTCTAATTCCAACTGTACCTCCATTATGTTAATCTTATTTGCAATCCAAATTCTGAATTCAATTTCTAACATCTCAGCCATTTGCTTATGAATGTGATCTTCTGGTGGGTCTGCTTTGTCATTCCTTAGGG
The DNA here is from genome assembly GCA_963574575.1 of Galagoides demidoff. Classification (NCBI taxonomy): domain Eukaryota; kingdom Metazoa; phylum Chordata; class Mammalia; order Primates; family Galagidae; genus Galagoides; species Galagoides demidoff. Next base: position 4,652 of record CAUYQV010161714.1, on the reverse strand, counting down.
GAGTTGATCTATTCTGATTACTCATGTTGCCAGAGTTTTTCCACTAATTCCACCCCATCATTAATTTTCACTATTGGCTAGATGAGCAGATAAGGTGAAATTGGGTTAGGGGCTTCTGGAGTAGTGGTTAAACAGCCCTTTGCCTAAGAGCTGGGACTGGTGAGTAAAGCTTTTCCCCTACAGTTTTGCAATGGACCCATACTACGACCTGAGACACTGGGGACCTGCTTGTTGTGGTGGGTCTAAGTAGCTCTTTCTTGTTTTTAGCTGGTCTCTGTCCAATCCTAGTGAATTAGTAACTCTGGGTTGAAGTCTCAGCTGTAGAGAAATACTAGCAACTAAGACATCCAGCCCCTTCCCCCATGGGCAACAACTGGTAAAGGAAAATCAAAGCTTCCCACAACAACACAACCAGGGTACCACCTTGGATAGTCCTCAGGTGATTGGCTCACGTCAAGAATTCCAAATCAATTGTCCCAGTCAGCACCCAATCTTAAGAGGGAGAGTTCAAAAAGTCTCTAGCAACTGGGTAACAGGGCTCTGTTGGCAGCTCAAGTATGACTCGCTCTAGTGCTCCATGGAGTCAGAAGGGCCTACCCAGCAAATTAATTACTCCAGGAAGTTTGATGCCTCCTTCCCCCCTTGCACCTCTGTCAGACCCAGTCACTGGCAACCCTACTGGGCTGTGACCCAGTTCCCTCTAATGAGCAGATGCTCCAAGGGTTTGCACCTGACTGAGTCACAGGGAGATCTATGTCTCCTCATCCAGGCCCCTGCACTCTGCCTCCAGCCAGCAGGGGGAGCTGAAACCTGAGGTTTCAGGTGCTTAATGGAGGCTGGGGAGTTTCACTCAGTTCTAGCCCCACCCCAGATTGATGTTGCTATCATTTATATTCTTGCAGAATTTGCATTTCTGTCCTGGCTGTATTTCCCTGTGGGCCAGGTGCTGTTTGAGTTCACAGAAACTATGATTCAGCCCTTTCCTGTGCCATTTCCACTGTGCCAATTCTCATGGAGGTGGTGTCTCAGTGTTTGCTGCACTCCGTTTTTTGACAGATGTGGTTAGAGCTCAAAAACAGCTTTCATTTCCTGCCCTTCCCTGGGCTGGTGCTGCTGCCATGCCTGCTTTTGTTCCACCTATGGTCCCGTAGGGGCCGGTTACATCTTGGGCTCAGAGAAGCAGCAATTCTGACTCACCCCTACCCTGGGAGTATGCTACCTCTATATGTGTGTAGGTTCTATCCTCCATCCCTGCTGCACCCTGCCTGGGCTGGTATCTCATCAACCTTGCAGGTAGAATCTATGTACAGTTTTTTGCCTGCTGAAAGAGTGCCATGGTCCAATAGTGGGTCCTCTCTGGGGAAGGAGTTTCAGTTTTTAGAGGGTCTCTCTCATGGGATAAAATAGAAGGAGATCTGAACTCTGCTTGCTTGTTTGTAGAAAGTATACTGCAAGTTGTTCTCATGGGTGAGGGGACACCCATCTGGTTGGCGATGGATTTTGTACCTATTATTTGTTTCCTACGGGGTCCCAGTTTGCCTCAGTAGGGGTGATGTGCGCTCTTCAGCCTTCTCTCTTGGCTCAGCTCCAAACTTGCTAAACTTCTGTCCTTTAAGTCTCTTTCTGGATGGGAGTCTCTGTGGAAAACTGTCTACAGTTGGCCATCTTGCCTCGTCCTCAACATACCTAGTCACTGATCATCTTCTATCCTGGATTGGCCCCCAAAATATACCATAATTTTATCTTCAGTGGGTTCTTAGTCTCTGTGATTTGAAAAATGAATTGATGGGCCACAGATCAGTGGTAAAACAAGACTTATTTTACAGAAAAGAATACAAAAACATTAATATTTTATTGTTACCAAAGCGTCTGGCAGAGAGAAAAAAACCCAATTTTGGGGAAAAAAGCTCTTCTCTCCCTGGGCTCTTTGTCCAGGGATATATGTAGTCTCATGAGGTCCTTGTAGTTACATGAGGCCAGGACTTGGTAACAAATGAATGGATAGAGTCCTTTCTGCTGTGGCAAGGTGAATGAGTCCCACTTGTCTTTTTTGTTGTTGCAGTTTTTGGCTGGGTTTGGACTTGAACCTGCCACTCTCAGCATGTGGGGCCAATGCCCCACTCCTTGAGCCACAGGTGCTGCCTCCATTTGTCTTTTTTGATAAAAGTTTTTCTAATAGATGTGAGGTATCTCATTGGAGCTTTAATTTTTTTTTTTTTGGTGATTAATGATGTTGAGCACATTTTCACATACCTATCAACGTTTTCTTTTGAGAAATGACAATGCAGGTCCATTTCTCAATTTTTAATTAATTAATTAATTTTCTTGCTATTGAGTTGAGTTCCTTATACATTTTGGATATCAGCCACTCATCAGATTCATGGTTTGTAAATATTCTCTTCCATTCTGTAAATTGCCTCTTTTCTACATCTGTGGATTGCTTTCTTCTCTGTGTAGAAGCTTTTTAGTTTGATGGAATCTCATTTGTCTATTTTTGATTTTGTTCCATGTACCATTGGGGTCACAGCCTCCAAATCGTTCCCAATACTGACATCAAGATGTTTTCCCCTAAGTTTTCTCTCACTGTTGGCTTTACAGTTTGCGTTGATTTTTGTATATGAAATGAGATGAGGGTCCATCTCATTTTTGCATATGGATACACAGTTTTCCTAACAACATTTATTAATGAGTCTATCTTTTCTCCTTGAGTGTTCTTGGCACCTTTGTGAAAGATCAATTGACCATTGTTATGGTTTGCTTTGTCCCAGCAAAACTCCTCTTGAAATTTGATACCCAATGTGATGGTGTTGGGTGATGGGGTCTAATGTGAAGTGTTTGGGACATGACCATGAATCCTTCATGAATAGATTAATGTCTCCTAGAGGGAAAGAGTGAGTGAATATGTTCTTGCTCTCAAGGGAATGTTTTGGTTCCTGAGATAGCAGGGTATAAAATTTCTGCCTTTTTTGATTTCTTTTTCTTGTTTCCTTTCCCACCAAGTGATCACTTTGTACACACAACCTTTCTTTGCATTTCCTCCATGAGCAAGAGTAGCCAGAGGCACTTACCAGATGCAGCCACTCAGTCTTCAACTTTTTAATCACCAGAATTGTAAGCCAGGTATTCTGTTATAGCAACACTAAATGAACCAAGACAACCATTTATTTCTAGGCTCTCTATTCTGTTCCTTTGCTCTATATGTCTATCTTTATGTCAGTATCATGTTATTTTGATTACTATAGCTTTGTGGTATATTTTAAGATCAGATACTGTGATGCTTCTAGTTTTGTTCTTTTTACTCAAGATAGTGTTAGCTATTCCAAGTCCTACATGGTCCCACATGAATGTTAGGATCGTTTTCTCTATTTCTACAAGAAATATCATTGGATCTTGACAGAAATTGCATCAGATTTGTAGATAACTTTGGTTCGTATGAAGCTTTGAGCAGTATTCATACTTCAAATCCACGAACAAGGGTTATCTTTCCACTTATTTATATTTTCTTCAGTTTCTTTCATTATTTTATTGTTTTCTGAGTACAGATTTTTCAGTTCCTTGGTTGAATTTCTTCCCAAGTGTTTTATTTATTTACTATATTAATTTTTGATGCTACTGAATGAGGATATTTTCTTAATTTCTTTCTTAGACAGTTCATTGTTATTATGTAGAAATGCAAATAGTTTTTTGTTTGTTGATTTTGTATACTGCATCTTCTCTGAATTTGTTTCCTTGTTCTAATAGGATTTTGATAGAGTTCCTGCAGTTTTCTATAAATAAAATCATGTAATCGCAAAACACAGACTGCTTTACTTCTTTTCCGATTTGGATGCTTTTATTTCTGTTTCTTACCTAATCGCTCTGATTAGATCTTCCAGTATTTTATTGAATAGATGTGGTAAGAATGGGCATTCCGGTCCTGATCCTGGAGAAAAAGCTTTTAGCTTTTCACTATTGAGTATGACATTAGCTATAACCTTGTCTATATGGCCTTTATTATGTTGAGCAACATTTTTTTGTACCTAAATTGTTGTGTTTTCATAATGAAAAGATATTAAATTTTCCCAAGTGCTTTTTCTGCACCTGTGAAGATGATCATGTAATATTTATCTTTCATTCTCATAATATGGTGTATCACATTTTTGATTTGCATTTACTGAAGCATCCTTCATCCCGGGGATAAGTATTTAACAAGAGGATAAGTCCCTCTTGATCATGGTGTATGAGTCCTTTAATGTGCTACTGAATTTGGTTTGCTAGTATTTTGTTTAGAATTTTTTCATCTATTTTCCTGAGAGACAGTTTGCCAGCCTATCCTTGCTTTTTTTGACCTTGACATTTTGAGCAGTGCTTTTTTTTTTTCTTATTATTGCTGCTATTTACTCATAAATTCAACTTTTTCCACCTACACATCTAGGTTGATAAGTTCACCTATGAATTTATGTTAATAATTTTCTCTACTTATGCATTTATGTTCATAAAGGATAATTTGCCAGTCTTTCTTTGTTGTTCATTACCATGACATTTTTCAAGAGAGCTGTGTTTTTCCTGATATTTTCTCATTATGTCAACTTTTTCACTTTTTTTATAGAAAGAAGCATGATGAAACTAGTCTTCTTCAGACTTCTTTTTGAGAAATACTGTTCTGTTCTTGA
>CAUYQV010161707.1:0-18531 GCA_963574575.1 Galagoides demidoff | reverse complement strand
AAATAGCCGGGCATTGTGGAGGGCGCCTGTGGTCCCAGCTACTTGGGAGGCGGAGGCAGGAGACTCGCTTGAGCCCAGGAGTTGGAGGTTGCTGTGAGCTGTGATGCCACAGTACTCTACCCAGGGGGACAGCTTGAGGCTGTCTCCAAAAAAAAAAAAAAAAATTCTAAAAGCAATAAAAGCGTTTTTACAATATTTCTATCATTTACATTAGGAAGAAAATTGCAGTAATGGTAAAGAGACGTGAAACCTAATCTCAGACCACCCCCACTCCTCTGAAATAGCCATTTTATTTTGTGCCTTTCCCCTTCCTTGGGTATATAAATTTTTGTATGGTTTTAATCATAGTGAGCATTTTGTGTTTTTTTTTTCTATTTTCATATACTATTGTTATCCATCTCCTTTTCTCTGGGGCTGTAGGTAGGCCAGTCTTTATAAGCACCTTTTTTGATGCGTTGTCAGAAGTACTTTATATGCTTTGTATAAACTGTTTGATATAATGTCCAGCGCAGTCATTGCCATGTTAAGGCTCAGTGTTATTCTAGCAAGGTAGGCAGGCTCTGTGTCTGCAGAAAGGAATGGGGTGGGCATTCCGGGGGTTGGGGGGACCTGCATGGCCCAGGCAGGGAGGCAGGAATTTGGTGGGGGAGTGTCCCAGGAAATTAAGGAGCCAGCTTGCCTTAAGCAGAAGCAGTCATGAGCAATGCAAGTAGGAGGGAGGTTAAGGAATAAATAAATGAAGGGATTAGTGGGATGCTTAGACCAGAAGAAATCCTAGCCGGCATTTCATCCATTCCTGTTTCTGGAGAGGGAAACTAAGACCAGAATGGGTGTGTGCTGTGGCCATAGTCAAGAGCTTGTTAGTGGCTGCACACAGGCTCCAAACTCAAAGACCCCATCCCAGGTTGGTCAGGCTTGGTCAGGTGCAAGGCAAATGAGTACATGGAGATGCTCACAGATGTGGACGGAACAGGCTTGGGTGACAGTCTGTGATTGCAAATTTAGTGAAGGACCCCACCAGCATGGCCTAGGTCTGCTCTTCCAGGGTCAGGAGTCCTCCCTTTCTTCCCCAGACCTACCAAACCTTTACCTCCAGATTCCCCATTTAGGCCGCCCCACTATCCCCCTCCCTCCATGTTGCCTCATACTCCGCCAGACCAGGGTAATGACCCAGCCAAGAGGCCCCCCTTGTCTGCCTTGGCTCCCTGGTCCCAGGGGACTCGTGTATGTTTGTTCTAGTCTATTTCCAGCCATGCTGCCCCAGGCTCCAGATGTGCTGTCCCCAACTGGGACCTGCCCATTGGCTGATTAGCATATTCCCAGGGTCCAGCCTTTCTTGGCTGGCTGGGCCAGAGAAGACAGCGTCCCTCTCAGCACCCTAGATTTCTTCAGTTCCTGCCTCTGACCCTAGACAGAAGAGGGGTCTGAGACCAGGAGTTATACCACCTAAGCAGAGGAGCCCTGCTGCCCTGGTCTCCCTGCTCCCATGCCCCCCATTCCCTAGCTCAGCCACAAGCCTGGGGACTTAGTGTCCCTGTCTCTGCCCACCCTGCATGGGAAACAGCTTCGCTTTCCCATAAGCCTTCCAGGGCAGCCCTCCCTGGGCACAGGAGTGCTCAAGACCCTGGGATGGGAAGGGGCAGGGATCTAGCCGAGAAAGAAAGCTCCAGTTGTTTCAAGGTATAGGGCAGGCATCCTCAAACCACAGCCTGCGGGCCATGGCCCACCTAGGACATTTATCCGGCCCGCTGGGTGCTTTGCTGCCACTGTCTGTCCTGCTTAGCAGCCGACTCTTCCCAGGGCCTGCAGTCTAGCCCTCCAATGGTCTGAGGGACAGTGAACTGGCCCCCTGTTTAAAAAGTTTGAGGACCCCTCTTATAGGGGATTGCAAAGTTCGGGCCTAATGGGAAGCCTCTTCTATCCCCTTCCCGGTTGGAGCCTGTGTCCAAAGGGGAAGGGATGATTTTTTTAACCTCTGGACCTGGCCCCTCGGAAGCTTGTGTGAGATCAGAGTTAGTATAAATGACACCCAGGAGGAGGTTATGAAGGCCAATCCTTGCCTTTAGGACTGGCTGCAGAGCCCAGATTAGCAAATCTGACAATATCCAGATACCTTAATATTCATTCTTTTTTTTCTTAATTATGGTAAAATATATATAATACAAAATGTACCACTTTACTCATTTTTAAGTAGCACTAGGTAAATTCACATTGTGGTACAGCCATTGCCACTATCCATGTCCAGAACTTCTTTTTTTTTTTTTGAGACGGAGCCTCAAGCTATCCTCCTGGGTAGAGTGCCATGGCATCACAGCTCACAGCAACCTCCAACTCCTGGGCTCAAGCGAGTCTCCTGCCTCCGCTTCCCAAGTAGCTGGGACCACAGGCACCCGCCACAACGCCCAGCCCAGCCGTTTTTTGGTTGCAGCCATCATTGTTGTTTGGCGGGCCCGGGTTGGGGATTCAAACCCGCCACCTTAGGTGTACGTGGCTGGCGCCTTAGCCGATTGAGCCACAGGCGCCGAGCCAGAACTTCATCTTCCCCAACTGAGACTCCTCACACATTAAGTCATAACTCCCCAACCTCTGATAACCACTCTCTACTTTCTGTGTCTAACTACTCTAGGAACCTGATAAATAGAATCAGACAATATTTGTCCTTTTTTGACTAGCTTGCTTCACTTAGCGTGATGCCCTCAAGCCTCATCCACATTGTAGCAGGTGTCAAAATTTCCTTCCTTCATTGTGTGCATGTACCACATGCAATTATCCACCCATGGGCATTTGGGTTGTTTCCACCCAAGACCTTACTTTTAGGTGAGAAAAAGAGCCTCCCCTCCAAAAATGGAGGCCAAATAGCATCACTCTCTCCAGAACCAGGGTCTGGCCCCACCCCATGTGTTCGTTACTCCCCATGACCACAGGGCATGACTGCTCACTAGTAACCTCTTATGGTGGGAGAAAAGAGCTGGGCCCCCGGCCTTCTGTCCCCCAGGTCAGGCATCCCTGGCTCCTTGCCCCTTCTCTCAGGTCCCCTGTCTGTCTTCCGCTTGTCTGTGGTCCAGATGCATGGAATGTGGAGTATAGTCACCCTGGTGCTGTGGAAAGAGTGCTGGTCGGAGGGTCAGTAGACCAATTCCTGATCCCTTGACCTCCTGAAGGCTCAGTGCCTTCATCTATTAAATGAGGATAAGTATTCCTACTCTGCCTTCATTGCCAGCTTGATGAGCAGCTCAAAAGATGGAAGGTACCCGGCAGAGCTGGCCAGGGTGGTGACATGCATGTCTGTGCTTCCTCTAGTTTATTCATTCATTTCTGTTCAATGAGTGCACTCTAAATGGCTGGCACTGTGCTGTGGATACAAAGAATGAACAGGACTTCACCATCTAATAAAGGAAACAGAAGAGAATTTTCATTGCTCAGCCAGCATTCAAAGGGCATTGCATTTGAGGCCAGACAGATTTGGGGCTCAGGGTCTAGCTTTGTCCACTGTTAGTTGGGAGAACAGGATGACTGACTTTACCTCCCTGAGCCTCAGTTTCCTGCAAAATGAGAGAGTTCATGAAGCACAGCCTGGCACAGGGTCAGTACTTATTTAATGATGAGGGCACTTTGCCCTGTGCTGGCAGGTTCAGGAACCCTGTCCCCAACCTTCCTCCAGGGATTCTGGGTATAGCTTGTCCAGCAGCTCCCCCCTACCCAAAGTGGTCCCTGTGTTTAGGGCTTTGGGCTGCCAGAGGCTGCTTCTGATGGAGTTAAGCTGATAGAGTGAGACCTGGAGTTAAAAAATCAACCTCAGAGGAGCTGGGAAAGTCAGGGTTGGCTTGTGACCCCACCCCACACAGCTTCAAGCTCTTCCCCCTGGAGCAGTTCTCAGCTTGGCTTGGTGCAGTCAGGCCCCAAGCAGAGTGAGTGAGGAGCTCGGGAACAAGGAGCCTTTGTCACCAGCTGGGGAGCAGCTTCTGGTTTCAATTACTTTGCAGAGTGCAAGGAAACGTGGAGAGCGTGAGGGTCAAGAGGCTGCTAGGGCAGGAGTCAAGAGCTCCCCACCCTGCTCCCTCCCTGGCCCCTGAGGGGGTCTACTGTCCCCATTTGACCCTGCCTGAGGGTCCCACAGGCCAGTTCTATTGCCCTGAAAGCCTGGGCTCTAGGACCTTGGTCCCTTTTAGCCCTGCCTGTTCTATCTCTTCAAGGGCAGTGCCTGAGTAAGCTGCTTCTTGGCGGAAGGCAGAGAGCCATTAACATGGCACCTCCCGTTTGTCCCTCAGGGCCTTGTTTAGGGGCCACACTGATCACAGCTGGGCCCCTGGTGCCTGGGGGAGGCTTTTTCTGCCTGGAATGGAGGGCAGAGGGGGCTGTGGAAGCAGACCTTTCCCTTCCATTCCGCTACATCAGCCCCCCAGGTTCCCTCAGTGCCCCTTCAGGGGCCAGGCGTGCATGTCCAGGACAGGCATCTGCCTATGGGGTTGGTATTCTGTATCCTTACTGCCTGCTGCTCTCAGAGCCAGCCCACAATGGGGCCCTTCGTTTGCCACCATCACCACCGCTGTGCCAGCCCCAGAAGGGCTAAAAGTTCACTGAAAAATTCACTGAAGACTATGCTCTGCTCAGACACCACCCCTTCCCAGGGAGCTGGAGCCATTGTCCTGCTTTAAAACCATCTGCTGTCCAGCACAGTGTCCCACTTGCGTTACTCTTCAAGACAGGGGAAACCCAGGGGCACGGCCCACCAGAGTGCCCACCCTGCCATCTGAAGCTTTTCTGGACCTGTAGTACAAACTCTCCTCTTGTCCCTCCTCAGCTTCTGTCTCCCAGGTGTTCCTGATTTGGGGAGCCTGGCTTGTCCAGTGGGTTCTAGAGATGGGAAGTGTTCAATAGGAAGCAGATGGAGGCCTGAGCCTCCCTCCCCCCAGCCTCCCCTTTTTAGGAATGCCGCCTTGGCAGGCAGGCTTGGTGCCTGCTCCCCCAGGCCCACCTTTAAGGAGTGGGCAACAAGCAGAGAAATTTCCTCTAGAGGGGACCTTGGGAACTGATTCAGCCAGGCCCTGAAAACATCTAGCTTCTCTACAAACCAAAAAAAAAAAAAGGGTGCTTTCCTCTCAGTTCTGGGGAGGGGGCTCCCACACTCAAGCAGAAGACTCAGGTTTGACTCCAGCTGGCCACCCTTGCATGACCTCTCAGAGTGCATCCTCTCAAGGCTGTGGATATTAAATGGGAGGTGCACTCAGTACACAGCTGACCTCCCGGTAGGCAGAAGCTACAACTTTATCCTCCTAGGAATCCAAAAATCTGGTCCCTGGGGTGGCCCCACTTTTGATTTTTTTTCTGAAAGCTTTGAGAGAAAGACTTAGCAGAATTGCAAGGGAACTCCCTGAGTTAAGGCCACAGTGAATACTGTACCAGTAAGGGGTCCCCTTAATACTGTACCAGTAAGGGGTCCCCTTTGGCTGGGCTCTCCTGCCTCCCTCAAGCCTGTGGTGGCTGCAGCCCAGCCTTTGCGATGGCACTGAGTGAGGACATCCTGCGCTGTGGGCTGGAGCAGGGAGGGCTGGGCGCAGCGTGCTCCACACTAGGAGGCAAGAGCTGTGCGGCACTGGCTTTGCAGCAAACCCCAGAGTGACTGGAGAACCAAGGTGACCCAGAAAACACCAGAAACGCCAGCCTGACTGACTAGATAAGTGTTATCTCATCGTAAAGCCAGTGAGAAAGATGCGCACCCATCAAGTACAAGCACGGGGTTTTCCCAAAGCAGGGAAAGAGGTGGAGATAAGACTTGAGTTTCAGATCCAGCGCTCTGACCTGGAAGTTTCCTTAAAAAGCCCCTAACCTCCCTGAACTCCACACTTCCCCCAGCCCCCACCAAGGGAGCTCGAGGGCCAAGGGCTGTGGGTCGTGGGCGAGAGAAACTCTGTTCTCATGAGAAGCATCTGTTGGAACTGCCCTGAGCCACCCACAGAACTTCAGGTTCCAGCTGTAGTTGCTTGAAAGGGGTGGGGGGGGGGGCCTTCAGATTCTGCACACAGAGCTGGGGAATTCCCAGGAGGGCCTGGAAGAGCCACAAGCCAGGCAAGGAGGTGGTGGATAAAGGAGGTACAGAGCAGGTAGACCCCACATCCCCACCTCCTACAGGGCCTCTGCTTTTGTCTGAGGGGAGTGAGGGAGCAAGGAGGCTTCAGTGTCAGACTTCATTTGGAAAGGTAGTGGGGAAGGGGCAGAGTTCTCAGCAAAAAAAAAAAAAAAAAAAAAAAAAAATTCACTGAAGATCATTGTCTAAGTTCCTGATTTGACAAATATAGAAACTAAACCCAGGTGGTGTCCATAGCTCAGTGGGTAGGGCACCAGCCACATATACCTAAGCTGGCGGGTTCCATCCTGGCCCAGGGCCAGCTAAACAATGACAGCTTCAACAACAAGAACAATAACAAAATAGCCAGGCGTCGTGGTGGGCACCTGTAGTCCCAGCTACTTGGGAGGCTGAGGCAAGAGAATCACTTAAGCCCATGCGTTTGAGGTTGCTGTGAGCTCTAATGCCACAGCACTCTACCCAGGGTGACATAGTGAGACTCTGTCACAAAAAAAAGAAAAAGAAACTAAACCCAGAGAGGAAAAGTGGCTTTCGAGTCCACAGTAACTGGGCAGGACTAGACCAGGGTTCCCTGGCTCCCCAGGGCTTTCTCTGGCCACCTTGAGCTCAGAGTTGGGTGAACAGGAGTGTTCAGTAAGTAACAGACAAGGAGAAAAGAGCTGGGGGGCCCAGCAGACCCTGACCTCCTTTCAGGCCCTGCCCCTCCTGCAGAAGGCTGGCATATCTTCACTGTGTGGCCAGGGGTCCTCTGCCCACTGGCTATGCTGGAAGACCCCACCATACCATCCTCCTTCCCAGGCATGCTCCTGGCTATGACTTGTGTCCTGGGGTAAGAAAGGCACATTCTGTCCAGTCTGTCCCTGGATGGGTTTTGTTCTAGATAAGCATGATGTTCCCAAAGGCTCAAATGGATTTTCCACCCTTTTCCATGACTAAATGTGCCATGAGATTTACCAGAGGTTGCCAGGGAGGGGCTGCCAGGATAGTTCTGCAGCAGATAAGCCCTTGGGCTGTGTCAGCCTCTCCTAACCACCTAGAACTACCAAGCACCCTCGAGACACCAGGGTGAAGTGGCTTGGCAGAATGGAGAGAAGGATAGAATTGTGTGAGAAATGGCACGTACTCTGGACTGCCCCAGAAGCTAGTGCAGGCCTGTCAGGACATCGGGGAGGACAGCAGGTTACCTTGGGCAGGCTCCATCTGGGCTGTGGCACAGCTGGCTTTGAATCCTGTCCACCTCTTTTCCTTACATTATGCATATCTTAAACTTTGAGCCCAACCTGAAACTACTCCTTGGCCCACCTGGGTGTCTGTCTGTCTATAGCCGCCTATCGTCACTTATGGACTAGGAGCTCAAGATTGCTGTGACACATGCACAGCTGTTTATTTTTATTCTATTATATATGTGTGTGTATACACTCTGTCTCATATGTATGTATATAGATATAGACTTTTTTTTTTTTTTTGAGACAGATTGTCACTCTGGTGCCCAGGCTGGATTACTGTGGCATCAGCCTAACTCACAGCAGCCTCAAAGTCCAGAATTTAAGTGATCCTCCTGCCTCAGCCTCCTTAGTAGCTGGGACTATAGGCACCCTCCACAATGCCTGGCTAATTCTTGTTTTTAGTAGAGGTGGAGACTTGCCCTTGCTCAGGCTGGTCTTGAACTCCTGAGCTCAAGTGATCTTCCTGCCTTGGCCTCCCAGAGTGGTAGGATTTGCAGGCATGAACATAGCACCTGGCCCATGCATAGCTGTTCAGGCAGGGAACAGACCCCTGGGGAGCTCAGGTTAGCTGAGTTAGACTGTAAGCTATACAGGGCCTATGTGTCTGGCACATGGCGGATATCCATTCTGTAATGAATGAATGAGTGAAAGGTAGCTTCTAGGCTCTGCTCTACGATTGGCTGCTTGGTGACTATAAGCAAGGTGTTCCCATCCCTGGGCCTAACACAGGGCTCAGACATCACACATACTCAGAGGCAGGGATGGGTACATAGGAAGGTATAAATGGGTCTCAGTTTCTCATTCTGGGGAGACCTCTGCCTAATAATCCAGAGGTTTGGGTTAGGGTAGGTGCAGAACATGGTGAAACACACAGTAGTAGTATGGGGGCCCCAGAGCCATTCATGTTAGGAGGACACTCCCATCCCCACTTTCTCACTGTTGTCCCTGTGATGTGCCATCCTCCCCACACACCTTCCAAGTGAGCGCTGGGCCCATGGGGTGCCCATGCTGTGTTCTTTGTCACCTGGTCCCCTGCGTCTGTCTTCGGGTAGCCCACTCCCAGCCTTGCCTCACAGGCCTTGTGGCCATGGGCCCTGCCTCACTCTTCACCAGCATCTTGGCCTACAGTTCTGCTCATTCTGCTGGGACCAAGAGGAGTGTTCTTAGTGGACCCAGGTCACATCCACCTAGTCCTTATCCCCTGCTAGGTACCAGCCTCTTCTTGGGCTCTCAGCTCCAGTACCTATCGGTTCTCCTCACCCCCCAACCCTGGCTCCCAGGCCATCCCTGCTGGGGTGCCTGTGGCCTTGCTTCAGCTGGCTATTCAGAAGCTCTTTTTCCTAACTTAGCTCTGGAGGATAAGACAGGAGATTGGGGTTCTAGTATGGCTGGAGGGAGATAAAATTCATTCCAGTGGGGGAAGGAGGTCACCCCAGAGAAACCATAGCCACATCCCTAGGTTCTGAGAAAGAACCTTCCTCCTCCTGTTCACAGGCTGCAGAATTTGCCTTGAAGCTGTCCTCACCCCCAGCTGTCACCAAGGCAGCACTTGGCAGTCCTGCCTCTCTTGCCCACATGTCTCAGGATGTGTATTATTCCCTAGTGACCTTTTTTTCCTCAGTGATGCCACTGCAGATCACTTTAACCTGATTTTGCCTCAGTCACAGCTGTGCTGGGTAGCATGTCCCCCTCCCTAAGTATAAACCGGGGTCCCACCCACATCTTCCTAGGGACACCCCCTCTCATCCCTCTGGCAGACAGCCTGGGGAAGGGATTAAGGGGGATGGGACCATCCACTAGGAATGTTTTTAATTCCTAAGGCAGTGACATCTGTTCATGGGGGCCTTACCACCCAGGCTCTGTTTATCCGACCAGGGGCCCTACAAGGGTTCTGCAAGGTGTGGCTGGATGGAAGGGGTGTGGGAGGAGGGAATGCAGTCACTTCCCCGGTGGCCAGGGTAGCCTGAGCCTAGCCCATCCAGCAGAGGCGAGAAAGGGTCCGTGGTAGGCTGGAAGGACTAGGATTCAGACTGCTGCTTTTGAGGAACTTGCTGGGGACGTTTGTCTTGCACAAATCCTCCTCCCCTCTAAACCATTGATTCCAGGAAGGAATAAGTCTGGCTTGGGAAAGAGAAAGCAAATCTGTGCTGTCCCCAAAGGAAGCCCTAGTCTAGGGGAGGAAGGGAGAGATGTGCATCTCAAGGGAAGAGCCTCCCAACTCGACAACCCGTCTGCTAAGGCTCTTATGTCACCATGGAGACCAGTTGGCCATTGCTCATCCAATCAGAGCTTGCTTTACCCAGACAAGTGTTGAGCCTGGGCTTCCTAAGACAGACAAGTGTAGGGCTTTGGGAACAGGGTTTATACTGTCCCCCTTCTCCCACACACCATTCCCCCAGACTGTAGCCTGTGGCATGTGACCAGCTAGAGAGAAGAGAACCTTAGAAAGCCAGCAAGAAGCTAGTTCTGAAGTTAAGCAGCCAGTATGAAGCATGCTGCCGCAGGCAAATGTGGTGAGCTGTTACAGTGGCACCTCACCAGCCAGTTACACAACTAGCAATTGCACATTAGTTAAAGGGATGCAGCTGGGGTGGATGGCCTTTCCCCTCAGCTCTGAGGCCTCATGCTAACCCTCCTGTCTCCTCTCTGGAGCCTTCCCAGATTCCTTCCAGCTAGAAATTTTCTCTCCTTCTGCCTCCTCTCCATGCTGTCCTGACAGAATGATAACCTGGTGTTTGAGGGCAAAGGCAATGCTTTGTCCATCTGGAGATGACGCGTTGTAGGTGCAGAAATGAATGATCTGTGCTGAGTGCCTCTCCGCCTCCTGTTAAGGCTACATTTCTCCACTATGGGGCTGGCAGCTCTGTCAAGCACAGGCTTTTTGGTCATTGCTTAGATTCCTCAGCCTCCAGCCCAAGGTTGGCACATGGCCAGGCCCATATTCATTGCCTCTTGCATGAAATGAATAGAAAGAAGGAATGAAGCCCCGCCAAATGAGCAAAGCCTTACTGGAGGAGATGGGTTTTGTGGCTGTGATGAGGGAGCTGCCTGGCCCCTCACAGGACCAGAGGAAGACTCTTCTTTTTGTTGTTATTAAGTCAGAGTCTCACTCTGTCGCCCTAGGTAGAGTGCCATGGTGTCATCATAGTTCACTGGAACCTCAGACTCTTGGGCTTAAGAGATCCTCTTGCCTCAGCCTCCCAAGTAGCTGGGACAATAGGCATGCACCATCACACCGGGTTAGTTTTTTCTATTTTTAGTAGAGATTGGGCCTCACTCTTGGTCAGGCTGATCTTGACCTCCTGAGCTCAAGAAATTCACCTACTTCAGCCTCCCAGTGTGAGCCACCACACTTGGCTGTCTTTGGAGGTGGCACCCAGGGGTCCTGGAAGAGAGGTAAGAGATGGGTCAGGATGGGTGACCAAGACCTCAGTTGGGCAGGGGACACAGGTATCCCCCTGCCTCTGTCCATCTACTCCCTTCTCCATCAAGGGGCACTGGCAAAACCATTGTAGTTCAGCCCCCATTTAGCTGCAGTGGCTTTGGGCAGCTTCAGGTCTGGTATGGGAGAGATTCCATATGGCCTTGGCAGCCTAGTCCCATCTGCACTGTGTAGAAGGGGGTGTGCAGCATGGAGCCCTGGAAGAGGTGAGCTGGCCTGGCCTCCCTGCCCTACTCTACCCCTGCAGGCCCCATCTCCACCAGCCAGGCAGAAGGCCATGTGGGGCCAGATCCTGCCACAACAGGGTATCACAGTGGTGGGGACAGAGGCTCTACATTTAGCCGGATCTCCCTGTGTGTCCCAGGCCAACCTGGCCTTGGGCAAGTTGCTCAGTTTCTCAAAGTCCTTAGTTTCCTCACATGTAAAATGGGGGTGTGCTTCCTTCTTAAAGGCAGGTGAGGATTTAGTGAGTTAGTCCATGTATATAGAGGGTTAACATGGTACCTCTCCCACATCAAACCTCCATGAAGGGCAGCTCATACTACAACCAGTTCTTGACTTTTTCTGCAGTGAAGCCACCTCTTTCTCAAAAAACACTGAGGGCTCGGAGGAAAAATCCTGAAACTTATCTGCTGGTTGTGATCTAGCTGGAGCATCCTGGATGCCAAGGACTGGTGTCCTGACCCACCTGCCCTGGAGTCAGCCAAGAAACCTCCTGATTTAGCTCTTTTTCCTCAATCCAGAGTACCCTCCCCACTTCAGTGAGGCATGGTAGTGAGCAGCAGGGTCACTTGCAGCTGTGTGACTTCCAGGGAGAATATTACCTCCCCAAACCCCAGTTCTCACATCTCTAAAATGAGGACAGGAATACCGGTATCATAAACAACGAGGCTAAATACCATCAGATATTTGGAAGACCTGGCCCATGGTTGGTGCTATGCAAACATTGGTTTCCTTCCTGCACTGTGCCTGGCTCTGTGATGTGACATCCTGGACACCTCTGGATTGTGTTCCCTAACCATCTGCAGTTCAGGTCTTTCTCCTTTCTCTGACAACCATACTCTAACTTGTGGTGTTACCTTGAGAAGCAATTTACTTCTCATTGTTCAGTTAGAATGTTCACTAACTTGAGGGTCAAAACCAGGTTCTTACTCTGTCTCCCAAGGTGCCCAGCACAGATGTGTGGCTGGTTGCCCCTGGCATCCTCTTTCCCTGGTAACAGAAGGCTTTTTGGGTGAGGTGTACATGGTGCATCTCTTGCTGGATATCTATGACAGTATCATCTTTGGCTTTTGCTCATGTCCCCGGAGAGGGTCCACAGTGGCCTGATTCCCACTAGGCTGTTTTCTTCTTCATATGTCTCAGAAGTGAGTGTCCCTCTTTGAGTGTCTGGCCCTGTCACCAAGTTCGCACTTAGGGCAGGAGTTGGGGGTGGGAAGTACAGTTCTAGGGCAGTGTGAGTCCTCTGCAGGGGAGGAGGGCAGCTGTTCAAGGCCTAAATGCAGCTCCTGCCTGGACCCCTGGACCCTCCCAGCCCCCTCTGGCATGGCCAAAAGCCTCCCTAGTACTCTAGGCCCCCAGGAGCAGGCTGGTGCAAAAGGAGTTAAGGCAGGGATGTAGTGGCCAAGGCACTGGATTGTGTTTAGCTGCTTGTCAAACTTTAGTGGGGGTTGGAGGGAGGGATTGCAGTCGAAGTCGGTGAGAAGCTGCGCCAGCTTGCCAAGAGTTAAAGCCTGGGGTTGGGTATTGGGGGGGCAGCTCCAGCGCCTTCTTTGAGTCACTTCCTTGGGTAGGGGCGGGGGCTGCCCGGCAGTGTGTGGCACACGCGCTCGGTGTCCCACGCGAGACCTGCAGGCAGGGCGAGGCCGGCGGCCGGCCGCGGGGAGGCGCCCGGCGGTGCGTTCGCTCGGCCTGACGGCTGCTCTGCTGGGGCGCAGCAGGCTGCAGTCTCCGGGGAGGGCGGGAGGAACGCGCAGGGGGAAGAGGAGGCGGCCTCGCACCATGCGCTTCCTCAGCCGGCTGGAGTAACAGTCGGGGCTGAACGCTCCGCACAGTCCCTCTCCTTCTGGGGCTGCCTGTGTGCTTGCGATCCTGCTGGGATCTGGCCCCCGCAGGCATGACCGACGTGCTGCCTCAGCCCGACTGCAGCCTGAAGGCGGTATGCAAACCTCTGGAGCGCTGCTGCCTCGATCAGCTGGAGGAGCCGGGGAGCAAGCGGCCGGCCAACACCGGTGCCCGGCTCTGGGGCCGTGTGCGCAGCAAGCTGCTCCGGCACAAGGTGCTAGCGGGGACTGGAAGGGTCCGGGAGGGCTGTTTGGGCTAGGACTGAGGGAGGATGGGGACTGCTGGGGCCCCTCTCTCTGCCTCTCCCTTTCCAGCTCCTGACAGATCTGCAGTCCTAGGACAGAGGCTGGGGTATGTGTGTGCGTTTGCTGTGAGTGGCTGTAACTTGGTGTTGAATGCCAACCCTGGGGGCTTTCTCTGCATCTGTACTGTTGGCCTGGATGCTTTCTGAGTCCCTGTGGCAGAAATACAGACTAGGCCAGGGGCTCCAGGGCTTAGGGTCTCCCCACTGTGCCCGGCCCGAACCCAACCCTCCTGCATCCGGGGGACAGTGCTGGCTGTCCCTTTACTGAGGGGCAGCCGCTTCTTCCTTGTGAGGTTCTTTGTGCTGAGAGTGAGGAGGTAGTGAGAACTGCTGAGTCTAGGGGCTGTAGGTGTCCCCTTCAGGGACCACCCAGTTGACTGCTGGCCCAGTGCCAGGGGGTTCCTGACCCAGCAGACATCTCAGACCAAGCTGTGCCAGGGCAGACTGCTGGTCCTGTCCATGGCCCCAGACCTGAGTTGGGATTATTTTCGGGGATAGAGGCTGACTGTCCTGCAGCTGGGCAGGCTGCCTTCAGGCTGGCTTTGGGCCCTGGCATTAGGCATCCAAGGAAGAGCCAGACCTAGTGCCTAGCACACAGGAAGTGCTTGAGAAGTCTGCAGACCTAGTCACCTGCCTAAGTAAGAATGTCACAGGGTACCAGTCCTGGCTGGGCACAGCTGTGTCTATCCTTCAAGGTAGCAATAAGGGAGACCTTGGCTAGTTTGTGATAGGGATTTGAAAGCCCTCATGTAACTAGAAGAGGACCCTCTGTGTGAGCTCTTGCTGCCAGCGACACGGATACTCCTGGCACCTGCAAAGAGGAAGGGATCTGGGGCCTGTTG
The DNA here is from genome assembly GCA_963574575.1 of Galagoides demidoff. NCBI lineage: Eukaryota > Metazoa > Chordata > Mammalia > Primates > Galagidae > Galagoides > Galagoides demidoff. The sequence continues at coordinate 4,568 of CAUYQV010161707.1, read as the reverse complement.
GCTCCTTGTTCAGTTTCATCTCCTGCCAGGGGGGCATACTTGACTTCCCAGAGGTGACATCATTCCTGGAAAGTGCTGGGCAGGGCAGCAACCTGAGCTGTCCCGCATTGGCCCCTGTGTCACCTTCAGCCTCCCTGGGGATCAGGCTAGCAGAGCCCCTTGGTGCTGAGGCAGCTGTCTGTGCCTGGCAGCATGGAGCCATCCCCTCCCTGTACCCGCCCTCCCAGCCCCTGCTGAGGCCAGCAGACACCAACCCAAAGCTCAACATCCATTTCCAAACCTCAAGGTTGGCAAGAAACTGACTCAGTAGGTTCCTGGCTCAGTGCTGGCCCAAGAGAGCCCTTCTGGTTTACCTGCCCCTTTGGGGAGATGCCGAGCAGGTAGGGCATAGCTGGCAACCGCTGGCATCATTTTTTAAACCTTAAAGTCCCAGACTTTCAATTCTCCTTCTCCTATACATTTGTGGCTGGCAAAACCAAGAAGCTACTTTAGGATTTCTTAGCTGGGCTCGCCTCCAGAGGTGTCTGACAGCTCCTTGTCTGATGGTGACCTCTGGGTGAGGATGGTAGGCCAGCTGGGCACTGGGCTGCTGAGCTGGTTGGCATCAGCACAACTGCAGGATGGGGCTGGCGTTGAGCTGCTCAGTGTGGCAGGTGATTCATGCCCTAACACATGCTGTGTGACAAAGTGTGTCAGTGTTGTGGACACAGGAGTCTGCACCGTGGGTGACAGAGGGACATCTACCTGCTGTGCCTATCTCTCTGCACATGGGCCAGTGGGCGAGCAGGCAGGATCATGAAGCTATTTCCTGCTGTCTTCTTTCCTTCTTTCTCCAGCCACACTAACCTATTTAGTTCCCCCCCCCCCCCGCCCCAGTGCTGTAAGCTCACTGCCAGGCTGAAGGGCTGTGATTAGGTAGTGCTTTAGATGGGTATGGGAAGGGGGGTAGCAGGGGTCCTTCATAGCTCAGTAACTTTGCCCTAAGGGTTTGATGCTGTGGATGTGAAAGACACCTGTGACCCTCCTGCTCCCATTTAATGAAAGATGAAAGACTGGAAGGGGGAGTGTGAGTCATCTGGAGACTTGGGCTGTGATTGAAGAGTCTGTTCAGATGGAAAAGTCCCAATATTAACACCAAGCCATTGAAATAGTGTGGAGCCTCTGGTCCCAGGAATCTCCAATTATCAGGAGAGAGAAGGTTGGGACCACCACTGGCTCTCCTTTGACTCCCAAAGGATCTGTGGTTAGGTTCTTATCCCCAAGGAGAGTTCTAGGGTTAAAACCTCATTCCAGCCCCTGGCTTGGCAGTTGGTTTGTTGTGCAAGCATTTAGCAGAGGAGCCGCGTGGCATCTGGGTTTGTGGGTTCAGTCAGTGCTCTTGGTAGTTTTTCTTTTTTTTCTTTTTTACTTCAAATCACACTCAAGTACACTCAGCTCAGTGCCTTATTCTTCCTCTCATCCTTTCTACTTCTAGAGTCTTAGGTTGAACTTTGGAGGAGAAGGGGCTTAAGAAAGAATTCCATTCCCAGTCCCTGAAGTAGGGTCACTCACAGGAACTGAAAAGAGAGTAAGGAGGCCCTGAAGTGAGGCCAGGCTAGAAACATTTATCTGGCAGAGAAATCAAGGTCCTTGCATAGCTTTGCAACCAAGGCAGAGATGCCCCTGACCCATACCAGGATAGACCAAGGCCAGAGGGCAGGACTCAGGCTGGAATGGCAGGGGCCAGGGGAGTGGAGGAGAGTTGAGGATAGCTGCTGATGACCTTGTCTCTGCTTCAAGGGAGCATCACATGGGTCTGGGTATTCGCTGCTCCCAGAGAGCTTTTCTCAAGACGATGGAGGCCTCCTAACACTCTGGGAGGCCAATGCAGGTGGATTGCTTGAGCTCATAAGTTCAAGTCTAGCCTGAGCAAGAGCGAGACCCTGTCTCTAAAAACTATCTGGGCATTGTGGCGGGTGCCTGTAGTCCCAGCTACTTGGGAGGCTGAGGCAAGAGGATCACTTGAGTCCAAGAGGTTTAGGTTGCTGTGAGCTATGATGCTATGGGGCACTCTACCAAGGGCAACAAAGTGAGACTCTGTCTCAAAAAAAAAAAAAAGAAAAAGAAAAGAAAAGAAACTGGAAGCCAGTGTTACTGAGCTCCTGAGTGAGCCCACCTCTATGATGGCGTTTGCTTCCCTGCTTATAGAGAGGGTCAGAGGTGCTACCCAAGGAAGGAGACCATGGGGAGACCCCTTTAGGTCACTTGTCTGAGGAAGCTTAAGGCTCAGGATATAGATCTGTGTCAACTTGATTGCCACCACAGGAGAGTGTTTAGCCCCTCCCTGAGTCTGTCGTTCCACTTCACAATTCTTCCTAACAAACCATGCGTGTGCACACCATGTACACATCCCCAGTGGTGCACTTAGCCGTTCACTGGCTGTTCCTAGGTACAAGATACAGATATGTCTCAGGCTTGTTTGTTCCGTACCACAGCCCTGGGCTTCAAGAAAGGTCTTGGAACCTTACTCAGTAGAAATCTGTCCTGCCATTCGCTGCCTACCACTCTACCCTGCCACCCTCCTCCTTATTTGCCTGAGTCTGTGTCTTCACCGCTCACACGCCCACCCACACCTCTGCAGTGACCTCTATGGGGACAATAGCAGTACTTCCCCCAAGATTGGAAACCTCTGTCACCAGCCCACTTCCTCCTGGGGGCCATGACTGTAGCCAGGCCAATTGGTAGGTTCGAAGTAAGAACACAGTGACTCTTGTTCATTTCTAGCATTTGTCCACTGCCTTGAGTGAGAGGACCTTACTCCTGGGGCCACATGGATGGCCTCCTGCCTCGCTGCTAAGTTGGCTCCCAGGACATCTGTTTGAGTCCACAGAGCAGAAATTCTCAACTTTGAGACCTTTATGAAGGTTATGGAGCCCACCCAGACATGGAGCCAGCCACCTGCACTGTGTGCTGTTTCAGAGGGAGTTCCAGATCCCAAGGCAGAAACCCATTCGCTAACCAAACTTGGCAAGGTGTTATTTCTTGGCACCTGAGGATGGCCAGTCAGCTGTGCTGGGCATGCTGCCCCAGTGTTTGGATGGCCCTGACCAGGGAAAGCTGAGCCTGCCAACCAAGGGGGTTCCTAAAAGGCCACAGCTGCCTGAGCCCAGTGGTGCAGTAGTACCCAGAAGCGGAGAGGCCCGAGGTTCAGGCAGATAGGCATTTGGAAAGAGCCCATAAACTTCTGCAGGTGCTGGTTTAGGGAAGTTGCCAGGTGTTAGTCAAGGGACGCTAGTCTAGAGAGACCCAGCCCTCTGCTGAGTGGCCAGCCTTGCCAACTGCCCAGATTATTGGGAACTGGTCAACTGGTGCCACGTTTTGACTTTCTTTCTCCTATCAAATCATGCTGGAGGCAAAAAGGTATTTATGTTCTGACAGTTCCCTAGCACCTTGGAGGAATGCACAGCACCCTGCACCCATGACCTGCCTGGCCGATCCTTAGGAAAAAACAGTGTTAGTTTTGATCCCAGAGAACCTTAGACTCAGGCCCATTTTGCTAGGTCCCTGGGATGGGCCTTGGAGAGGTGGGAAGTGGCCATGGAAGCTGTTCATAGATTAATTCTGTAGAGGGGCTGGAAGGGACCTAGGAGCCCTGCAGAAATTTCCCTGGCCCCATTTAGACCGTGGGAGCAGAATGATCTCTATCCTGGATAGCACCCCTTCCCATCAGATGCCTGAATGCCTTGTCTGTGCTCCACGAGGCCGCCTCCTTGGAGCACCACCCCCCCCCCCCGGCTTGCGTGGTACAGGGTGCCAGACAAAGAGGGCACCAGGCTGATAGGAATCAAGAGTCTTTCTAATCCTGAGTCTACTAGTTTAACTTGCTGTGTGACCTTGTGTAAATCTCTTCACCTCTCTGATTCGCTGGCATCAGCACAATGAAGGAGCTAAGCAGGATGATCTCTTAGAATCCAGTTCATATGATGATCTTGGCCATGTCTCAAGATTCTTAGTCCTAAGCTGGAAACTCTCTGGGAGAGTCTGGATAGGAGAGGTCACAGGGCTGCCCCTGGGCCAATGCCAGCCATTCAGTGAACACAGGAGAAGGGAGGTGAGCAGGAATGTAGGGCTCCTTGGCCCTTGTCCTGAAGGAACCCTGGTGGGAAGGCATTTACTCTTTCCATCCCCCACGTCCCAGGTTGTTCATTTGGTCATGAATGCTGATGGGGTACCTTCCATGTCCTGGGCACACAGGTGCTTGGTCCAGAGGTGCCAAGTCAGACTAGAGCCTATCTATAGGAGGAGCTCAATCAATAAACAAGGTCGTTTCAGGTTGGACAAATGCTGTGAAGAAAGTGAACTGGGTAATGAATTAGAGGGCAGGGAGAGGCCATGCTTTGAGGAGGTCAGTTTTGAACTATGATTTAAACAATAAGAAGAGTTCTTCCGGCTCGGCGCCTGTGGCTCAATTGGCTAAGGTGCCAGCCACATACACCTAAGGTGGCGGGTTCGAATCCCCAGCCCGGGCCCGCCAAACAACAATGATGGCTGCAACCAAAAAATGGCTGGGCGTTGTGGCGGGCGCCTGT
>CAUYQV010161706.1:0-36371 GCA_963574575.1 Galagoides demidoff | reverse complement strand
TTGATAAGCAGTTCTCAATAATCACTTCTCAACAATTATTTGTTATTATTACAGTTTAACATTATAAAATTAACAAAAATAATATAAAACTCATATTCTGGAGAAATAGCCACATGGCAGCCAAAAACCATATATTCCCTTCCTGTTCTCCTGCCTGTTCGTGCATTCTTTCCAAAAATCAGGACTTTTTAAAAACACCACGGGATGCAGGACAAATTGTTAAAAAGCGGGATGTCTGGTCACCCTAGTCATGGGGCAAGAGCTTGCTGGAAGAGTAGATAAGCCCTCCATGTGTGTTTCCTTACACAGTCACTCAGCTGTAAGGCCAGAGACACAAAAGACAGGGAATAGTTCTACAAGAAATGAGGGAGGGTATATTCAAGAAATCCCTTCTCTCTAAAATTGCTTTAGGAGAAAGAGCCATTCACTAATATTTCAACTCACCATGTTTTGAACAGAAAACTGTGCTAGATCTTGGGAGGAGAATACACCAATCTACAAGGTAGCTTCTTCAGGAAACTTCTGAAATTCTTATTCTGGCAAGATATATACAATAATATAGTTCATAGATAAATATGATTAATTATAAAAGGAGAGACAAATGTGCAAATTGGCAATTCAGTACAAAGAGTAAAACACACACCACTGATTTAGGAGACCAAAATCTTCTATTGAGTGTGTTTGGGCAAATCAAAATCCTTTAGCCTCAGTTTCTTCCACTGTTAAATAGGAAGTCTGGACTAGACCATCTTCCAACTCCACAGTTCTCTAAGTACTGAAGTTGCAGCAAGGGAAGGATGGCATTTCAGACATGAAGGAGAAGGGAGTGCGTTTCTGCCGTGGGAAAGAGTTGAGAGAAGCATAGAAACGGGACTATGTACAAGTATTGAGATGACAATGAGCAGATCCATCTGCTTCTTCTCCTTAGCACTGGCTGTGCACACCTCATCCCCAATGCTGTTCTCCAAGGAGTTTCTCAGTTACAAATAGAGGCATTGCTTCTTGCACTCTCTCCAGCACCTCAAGTGCTCCTGTCTTGATCGGTATTGTTATACAATTACAATCTTCCAGTCCAAATATTTAAGAGTTGTTCTAACAACCTTGGGATGATACAAAGGAGTGGCCCTAAGTAAACTGAGGAATCCAGGGACGAAGCCATAAAATCAGTCCATATTGGCACCAACAGGCAACTTCACACACCTCCCAGCTTAGGACATTTTTGAAGACTGTTAGGTCAAGTCTGTGAGCAAAGTGCACCTGACCTTGGGCAAAGTATCTAAAGACGTATGTGTGCGTCCCACCTAATCATGCCCTTAAACAAAAACAGAAGTCTTTTGAGCTCACTGAGGTCCAGTTTCTCTACATTTTATGTGATAATATTATTATCTCCCCTGCCTCTTGCCGTGGATTCCTGTGAGGCATAATATAAGCTCTTTCATATATATGTAAAAACTTTTTGGAAAAATATAAAGTGCTAAGCAAATATAAGTTATTATTATGATTGAAGAGCTTTCCAGATGTGCTAATGTATTTTGAATGTAATACTTTAGTCACTAAATATTCTTTTAAAAATATGATGGTAACTTTATTGATTTTATTACAATGCTCTTCCTAAAACATTTTGCATTATTCTGTGCTCTTAGTGTACTGAAGCTTCTGCCCACCCACTAATGGTTCATGATGAGAGTAAGGGTAGAGGTTGTAAAAATATACAACAATGCAATAAAAATGTGCAAGTAGAAATCAGTGTTTAGGTAAACATGTTTTTGGCTCAGTACCACAAAATGCTTTATCTAGAGTTTTCATTGAGTAAAATCCATCCATAAAAAACATTTATGGACTTTTTAAACTGTGGTAATGGTAAGCTTTTCTTCCCTTTTCTGTAGTGGAAAAGATAAATACCCTTTAAGATAAATACCGTCTAAGTCATTGGTTCTCACTTTCTAATGCCAGGGCCCTTTAATACAGTTCCTATGGGTCGTCGGGATGAGAATTGTTGTTCTAAGTAATGATGCACTGTGTTTTTCTCTGCATGGAGCAACAGAAATAGGTAATATAAACTCAGCTCCTAAATGTAAACAGCAAGCCTTCGGAAATACTTTGATCATCATTCCTATGGTTGTGTTTGTAATTGTTTTGTTTACTTTAGTTTTATAATATTTTAATTTCATGACGATTCATAGTATTATCACATTTCTCCTTGAAGTTTTATGTGCACAAACTAATTTGCAGCCAAAGTATTTCATTTCATACGTGTTTGTAAATATCTCACATGGAATTTCTGACACTTGATCATTTATTATGTGTAAAAATGACAAATTCATGATTCAGCCTCATAGATCCAGTGCTTTATTTCAGGTCCAAATTATATAAAATAGTGATTTAGACAAACCTATTATAGGGTATCATGTAAACAACAAGGGATGTTTAGATAGAAAGTTTTTGCTCTGACTTCTGTGTTTAAACAGAAGACAAATATTAAATAATTAATAGCTGTCAGTTAAGCACAGCTAGTTTCTGGGGACGTTATTGCAGTTGGAACTTGATACCATCTCTCTTAATAAAAATAGAAGATAAACAACTATAAAACAAACCCAAGATGTCCACTTAATTGAAACTATGAATTACATCAGTAGTAATGTGACATAAGAGCCTTTATAAAGAAACAAAGTTCCAAAGAAATAGTTAAACTTGTGTATTTTTACGCGAAGTTTAAAGAAAAGAGGATAGTTGTGGAGAAATACAATTTGACAAAGGGGGTATGATTTCCTGGTGGGAATTTGGCAAAGCCTGCTTGTTCAGATCCCTCTCTGTTACCTTGTGTTTTCCGAGATAAGGATGTTCTTTTCATCCAGTCTGAGGAGGTCACTTCATTAGTGAATGAGGATGTTATGACCTGCTCAGGGAAAGGTCAGAAAATCCTTTCTAGGTTTTACGGCCTTCTTCAGGGCAGAAGGGCAAGCAGGTGAAAGTTTCCCTTACAGGAATGAGGCTTGCTCAGCTCACAGACGTGTCCAAGATCATGCTGCTGCTTTGAGGCCCCGTGGAGCACTTTCACAATTTGCTCACAAACACGTTCATGTCTGTCACATTTACAAATGGCTAGCCTTGCTGTGTGCAGTTCTAACAGTCTGCCCCCTAGAATTTTTTTTTGGGGGGGGGGTTGTTTTGTTTTGTTTTCCTTTAACAAAAACGGAAGCACCAATGAGACCATGTTTGGATCTGTGAATCAGTACCAATGTATCTCCACTCCCTGGACAGCATCTCAGAATGCATTTTCTTCCTATAATATGTGAAAGGGGAACACATTTTCAGGACTAAAAGTGGGAAGAATACATAACCAGCAGATTTTACAGAGCAGACACAACCTGCTAGAAGTGCTAGCGCAGGGTGGAGGGCAGACTCCCGTTGGGCCTGGGGACCACATCTCTCCTTCCTGTGGGAATCTCTTCCCCTGTCCCTGGGACCCACTTCCTTCCATTTTCCTGAGGTCAGACAAATACAGAGGAAGCAATAGGAAGCAATGTGTCACAGCAGGTGAAATTAAAACTTCAAATTCATTCCAGGATTCAAATTCTATTTCTGCCACATAATTTATTTCTCTGAGCTTTGATTTACTTGTGAGTAATAATGCTTATGTCACAGAACTGTTGAACATATTAATGGGTGGGGATAGCACCCTCTGAACGGTGTCTAGAACATTGTAGGGGCTTAATGCGCAATACTTCTAACAAGATAATCATTGAACTTATCTTTGGGACCAAGTTTCAGGAAAGCAGGTTTTATTCTCTTTGTATAAGTAAAAGTTTCCTCCCCCAGTAACACCATCACGACAGAGATATCCAAGTCATTTATTTATTTGAAGGACAGTTACATTTTTCAACCTTAACTTTTCCTATCGAAATTCAATTCCCCAGGCAACTCTGTTGTATTCCCAAGGTGACCTCAAACCCTTTACAGTTTGCCATAAAAATTCTTCTTTTATTGATGAGAAAAATTGGAGTAGCATGAGGAGCAATACTGAAAACTTCTAAATGATTAACTATGTTGTGATTATTAAAACAAAGCTATGAAAATGCTTATGTAGTCAAAGCATATTATACTTGTAAGGCTGATTGGTAGCAGATGGGTGTGTATATTATTTGCTACTTTATAAAAGCTGGGTTGTTACCCTGTTATGAAAGGACAGATCCGAATTCTGGAATGGATTTTGGCATTTGGTATATTTACAGTCAATTTTACAGCCAACTTCTGTATTTTTCCCTCTGTCTTATAAAGTTTTTAAGGCAATCTCATCTTCCCCCAATCCATGCTAGCCACAACTCTTAAAAGCCAACCACACACCCTACTGATACTTAGGCAATTACCCAGAGCTCCCTGACCTTGTGTATATGATTTGTACTCACTCTACCACTTTACTGCAAATTTTAGGGCTTTGGGCCTGTCCCTCTGGCTTTAAGCGTGTATCTGGCTCTCTGGATTTGCCGTTTGTATTCACAACAAATGCCCAGCATTTGAACCTCACTTCCACCAGCAGATGTTGGCTTCATGTTCTATTTTGGCTCAAGGCAGCCGGCTGGATCAACCCTGACTTTCTGTAGTGTTTCAAACACAAGTAATTTGTGTCTGGCTGATTGGATCTGAGACGAATCATAGGTCTACAGTTTTTAAAATAAGCAATTACAATATGGCAGCTCCAGAACCCTTTTTGTCAACCACTCACCACATAGTGCCTTTGTACAGTTTCTCGTTTTAACCCTTACAACCTCTTAATAAGGTTGCTTCTACAACCTTATTGGTGCTGGCTACATGTTTCCACAAAATGCATTTCTGAGTTTTTTTTTTTTTAAAAAAAAATGTCTGCCTAAAAATCTATGGCTATTTTTCTTTATACTTTTTTGGTTTGTTTGTCCTTAACTCAAATTGCCCAGTAAAATTTCTTAAGGTAAATTGAGCTTTTATTTCATTGACAGTGCATACTGGCAAAAGCCACTTGTACTTGGCTTTGGAATTTATTTTCAGCTTTCATGTAATTGACTTCAAGCCCAATAAATAGCTAGATGGGAAATTACACTTTCCATGTCTTATGAAAGCCTGGAAAGTTCTTCCTCAGGACTGTCTCTTATCAAGGTTAGGGTGCAGTGGGAGTATTATTTATAAATGTGGCTCTCAGATTATCTGTGCTGAGAATATAATTCAGATGCAAAGTAGGTGTAGAGAGGAACATTTAACTCATTTAAATACCTAAGCAATAAGATCCCTTGAAATAAGGCAAAAGCAAGACATCTGGCTGGATGACAGATCTTGAAGAAGAGACTCAGAAATTGTAAGGGTCTATAAGCTTATATTACGTGACTGCTAAAAACAAAACAAAAACCTTATAAATTTAGTATGTAGTAGGCCAGAAAAATATTGAAGAATGTTTTCAGTTAACCACTGTCAATTTAAACAACTCTCAAAAATAATTAACAATGCAATTCTCTAATGAATATTCCAATGTGAATTCAATGAAATTATAGTATACAAGGAAGCATTGTCTAGATGCAGAGAGAAAGTGAAGTTGGAGTCAAATGAACTGGATAAAGTGAAGGTAGGTGAACATGCCAATTGACTGATATCTGAGCTTCTATAAACTTACTAAATCTATTTTCAGTAATTATCTTATTTATTTATTCATGTCCCCCTTTTCAGTCTGAAATTAATTTAAGATGGTTTACAAAGATCCATGTAATAAAACAAACAAAAAAAAAGTTTTAAAAGAAAAGCAATATGAAGAGATGCACCGAATGTGTGCTTAGAAGTTCTGTGTAAACTGCAATGCGTAGTCTGTGTATTCCTAGCGCTAAACCTTTGACTGGTCTCTATGGGAACCAGGCATTACAAAAGGATGATTCCTTACAAGATTCACAATGGTCCTGAGTAAAAGAAAACTGGTTGTTCTGAAGGCACTCAAAACCAACAGTTTTCTCTTGTAAGTTTGCATGTAAGGGTACTTGATATAATATTAAAAACAATAGCATCAAGGATCACATAGTTGCTATTTAAAAACTTCCACCTGGACGCAGTGACTCACGCTTATAATCACAGCACTGGGAGTCTGAAGCCAGAGGATTACTTGAGCCCAAGAATTGAAGGTTGCAGTGAGCTATGATGATGCCACTGCACAGTACTCTATACAGAGACCATATCTCTAAATAAATAAACAAATAAATAAATATAAAAATGTTCTTAGTGTTTTCCAGTGGAATCATGCAGAAGCACCATCGAGTAAAAGCTTTTATCTGGGGTATCTATATCATAAGATCCAGGGATTACCTTTTTTATTGGTCTGGCTTATACAGATTTTAGGGTCTGTAGAAGAACATATAGACTGTGTATTTTTCCTCTTATCTTTTCAAATACCATTTTTCTTGGCTGAACTTTTGAAATGTATTGAACCATCCTAAGTCCAAGATTATCCTCTCTTACATGTGCCTGAGGTACTGGTGCCCTATTGCTAACAAGTGGAGCATTAAATGCTTTATCACCTGAGTGGAAGGTAGGACTGATTCCTTCATGAAAATTGAGGTGCCAGAAGGACAGGTGCCTGAGCAGAAAATTGTCTAACTTCTGCTCAGAGGGAAGTTGCCTTAGTCCACTCTGGTTATTATAAATGCTATAAACCAGGATCTTATAAACAATAGGAATTTATTAAAGATCTGGAGGCTGAGAAGTTCAAGATAAAGGCAAATTTGCTGTCTGAGAAGGGCCCAGACGCTGGTCATATACTGTGCCTTCTGACTGTGTCCTCACATACTAGAAGAGGCAAACAAGCTGCCTTAAAATAAGCAAATAAATATGGCAGCACCACATTATCTGTGCCTCTTTTGTAAAGACACTAATCTTATTCATGAGAAGTCTGCCCTCATTGCTGTCGCCTCCCTAAAGCTCTACCTTCTAACTCTGTTCTTAGAAGTTACAATTTCAACATACCACTTTTGCGCGGCAAAAACATTTAGACCACAGCAGCAGTTGAGGGTGAAACTCTAGGTAAGGCAAAAGCAAGATTTCCACCAGAAAACTATTTTCTGTTCATGTAAACAAACACATAAATGGGCTCCTATGACAGAATTTAATGTCCAAATTGGCATTGTTCTATATTGATTTATTATACATGTGTTTTATAGGTCATAAGAAATGTATAGCAAGGTTTGCCTTTGACAGAGTTCCAGGTTGTATTTTCATTTTATCTGTCACTCCAATAACAAGATGCTCGCACCCTTCAGCCAAGACCACCAGAACCATATATGTAGTTGAACAGAAATGGATTTATTAGGCAGAGTCAAAAATTGAGGGCAAGTGCACACCATGGAGTACTTTGCAACATCTCAGTAGAAAGACATAGGATTTGACCTTGGAGCAGGGGATTTTGAGGAGGACTCAAGGCTGAAGGACTCTCCTTTGCATTGGATGCTATGAGGAAGTAAGGATGATTTTATGATTGGGTAAGTCAATCTTATCTAGAAGGTGGACGGAATAAAGCAAGGTGAACGCAGAAATTGGGAAAGTTGCAACAGGGCGTGGTCTTATTATTGTCTTGATCTAGTATAGTCACAGGATCAAGATGGCCTTGTCTGAAGCTGGTGTTCTGTAATGTTCATAGAACACCACAGCCCTCTCCTCTCTGTAAGACCTAACTATAACAGGTCCAGGTAAGCTTTCATCTGTTAGCTTTTCCCTTGTTCAAAGTCCACAGATTTTTACTTGCTGATAGCAGTTGTCAAACTGAGCCTCTGAAAGGGGAGCCCCATTCTTGTAAGATATGATGCTGCTAGTAAAAGTAGTTTAAAGTTATTAGCAATCTACTTATAATCAATCTATTAACAATCTAGTTATTAGTTTAAAGCAATGATATTGTGACCAGAATCGTTCCTTACATAAGTTGAGGTTTAAAAACTCCACGAATAGTAAAAGGACACATAAATTTTGACACCATCATACTTTTCTTAGCAGCCCCATCTTGGAAGTTCAAGCAAAAGTGAATTCTTTTTTACCTAACCACAGATACACATTGAAATCTTATATAATAGTTAGGTAACATCTAAATCAAAGAAAAAATAGTCTCACTGTTTTCTATACCGGCAAAACCAACATCTCGAGTACTATATTCAGTGCTGTTCAATGTTGCATTTTGAGCATTAACACTTGACAGCAGTCTTGAAATGTGTGCAGGTCCGTCATACAGAATAGCCTTCAGACGTGTTCTGTTCCAGAAGCCAAAATCGGTATCATTGGTTTTATGTAACAAGGAACAAAGATTTCTGTTCAAAAAAAGGAATAAGTTTCTCATAATTAAGAGCTATCCAGAAATGGAATGGGGTTGCTTAATTATATAACAAACTTTCCAACATTAGTAAGTGTTAAAAACAGAGGCTGAAGGAATACTAGAAAAGCAGCCATAAATGTCTGCTGCGAATGATTAATCAAGGCCCCTTCTTACTCTGATGACAAAGTCAGTAAGCTTGAGAAAGGGGTTAGGAAGTCCATAGGTTACCATGCTCTAGGCCCTCGAGTCTAGGGCAAGTTAAAGGGATTGCATTAATCAGTGTTCTCCAGAGAACCCAGTCCCAGGGGTGAGAAAAAAGAGAAAACTAAAAGGGTAAGGCAGCCTGGGTTCCGAGGCCATTGAAAGCTCCTCTTTATTGAGAACACAGCCAGTCTCCAGGTAACATGGTTTCATTCAACATCATTTCAATATAACGTGGTGGGGAAAAAAAATCTATTCCAGGCCAGAGCCACTAGCTGTGTGGATTTGCATATTTTTTTTTTAAGTAACTTTATTTCAGGTTAATGTGGGTTACAAGCAACTAGGTCAAAATAATTGATTTAGTTAGATAGAGTTCATCTTGTAGTTGTGGGACACACACAAAAGGTGTGCCACCTCCCACCACCCCAAGCCCATTCAGTGAGAGCACCTCAATCCCTTCCCCTTCCCTCGTTACCCTTTCCCCCAACTGGAATCGAAATGAGTTTTTCTGTTGGGGCATGCATTGGCTCATCTACTGGTGTCATGTTAGTATTCGGCACATTGGATATTTGTTCTTTTCCATTCTTGTGATACTTTACCAAGGAGAATGTGTTTCAACTCCATCCAGGATATTACAAAAGAGTATTTCTCCAGGTGCTCTGATTTCCCCCCCAGGGAGGAGCTGGCCACGTTCACCATTGTTCACGAACACTGTGGCAGAGGGTGTGCTTCCTACAATTTCACTTCGCAAACTTTTACTCCTTGATATAACCCACCACCACTAAAACAGCCATTACTCACCGATACATCAAAAACTGGGCAAATAATTAGCTTCCGTATTTCTACTAATCATCTTTCTTAAATGTAGGTATTGCTGACATTTATTGTAGTATTTCATATTACAAGTGTTTGAGGTTTTTACTTAGAAGGTTGGTAATGATTTTGTGACCAGAAATATGCTAGTGGAACTATTGTTATGTATCAATAAGCTTATGGTGAAATGGCTTCTGTTGTAAGTTCAAGTTGAACTGCACTTCAAGTTGCAGTTTCCAAGAACCTATCAATGACAGTAAGTGAGGACTTAGTGTAGATTCAGGGAGCATAGTCCCTGGGCAAAAACCGTGCTCTTTTTTGTTCAATAATTCATGTATTGGCAATAATGATAATGTTTATTATTTAATTTAACCATGTCCAGTGCACAAAATTGAGTGCTATACAAAAGTATGCAGCATCTCCATTTAACATTTGCATGACATACTCTCCTATGTGAAAGGTAGTATAATTATCCATGGGTTGCATATGTTGCAACATGCTCAGATTTATGCTGCTACTATATTGCAGAACCTAGGTTTAATCCCCTGTTTGAGTCCACGTGTTATGATCTTAATTCTAAATTATTCTGCTTCTAGGTTGAGGGAGAGATCAGGCTCTACAACTAGTGAGGTAAAAAGATCATTCCCTTCTACTAAGGAAAAGGAAGCGTACAAGGGCCATGGCCGTTGACAATGTTCTCATCAAATGTTTAATTTTCCAAGACCTAAAGAAAGGCCAAGATTAGATTAAGCTATAATTTTTAGAATGTTTAGAATTAATCAAAAAGATGATTATACTTGCAGGCTTATAGCTTATGTTTTCTTTGGAGTATTATGTTTTGACATAGGAGTGGATCTTATACATTCAATATTTTAGAATCTGGTCTGCAACCTAATTACCTCAAAGCAAATATTCCACTGTAATTATGAATTCTATTTAGTTATAGTAATAGTAGCAGCGGTAACAGAGGTACTAGATGTAGTAGTACTAGTACAAATGACCATGAAGTACATATACCAAAAATCTTGTTCAAGTTCATCTCGTCAAATGTTCTAAACAGCTTTATAAAATTGGTGTAACTGTTTTCTTTAAACACACACACACACACATGCGTGTACACACAAGGAGACAAATACTGAAAGATTAGCCCAGTGAATTTAGGAAACTTGCCCAAACTGACAATATCTAGTTGACTTGAGAGCTTCTATGGAAACCTTGGATACCCAAACCTATGAACATTTTTATTTTAGGTAATTTGAATATGGCAATATGATGTGTGTTGGGGAAAATGTTCAATATATTATTTAACTTTTCTTGGTTAGTTATAGAATGGAAGCCTCAGATCTTAGGAGCTGCTGAACTTCAGGCTAAGTAATTTACTAGTATCATAAAATTAATGCATTTTAGATTTTTGCTTGTAAGGTAGTGACTATAAACATTTATACAAATAAAATAATGATCCAAATTTTAAATATATCTCAGTTAATCGTGCTCATGTAGACTACATTTAATGTAAGGTATTAAATAATAATACGCTTTATACAAACTCATTTTGAAAATTAGTCTGAGTATTTACTTTTGTGGCTGTTACAAGTTTGGGAGATTGGACAAAATACTCTTACCACATACTTGACCATCAATTCCATTAAATAGTAGTTTAGCAATTTACTGCTGGTTAATGATCCAAGACATCATGATAGCTCTTCTGGTCTCTCAGGTAAACACAATCTGTCTAAATTAGTGTTGCATGAGAATAAGATCATTTGGCATGACTCAATTTAGCATAAGGTGATGAAGACGTATTATTTCAAGTTCTCTCATCTGTTTAATGAAACCTGTATCACACCCAAAAAGGATGCCCGTTTGGATCCCTACCCTCTAAGAGCTTAAATTCTAATAGAGATCCTAGGATAAGAAATAGGCAGACGGCTTTATAAGTAATACAAACGGTGAGGAATACTCAATTATGAAATTAAGATATGGAAAATCAGTATTCAGGTCTTTCTTCTCGTCATCAACATATGTTTATGAAGTTCACACTGTGTTCAGTGAGCAGCTGTACAATGTCTCCTCAAGACACATTGTACTCCTCACACTGTATTGTGCATGTGAATCAGCTGAAGATCTTGTTGAAATGCAGATTCTGATCCAATATGTCTGGGGTGGGCTTGAGAGTCTGCAATTCTAATAAGTTCCCAGGCGTTGCTCTTGCTACTGGTCTGCAGATCACACTTTGAGTAGCAAGAAACTAGATTATTGTATCAAATTCTCAGCTTGGTGCCCGTAGATCAGTGGCCAGGGCGCCGGCCACATACATAGAGGCCCGCAGGTTCAAATCCAACCCAAGCCTGCTAAACAACAATGACAACTACAACAACAACAAAAAAAGCAGGACATTATGGTGGGCACCTGTAGTCCCAGTTACTTGGGAAGCTGAGGCAAGAGAATCGCTTGTGCCCAAGAGTTGGAGCTGTGATACCACAGTACTCTCTCTGCCAAGGGTGACACAGTGAGACTCTGACTCAAAAAAAAAAAAAAATTTTTTTTTTCCTCCAAGCACATCCCCTTAAGATCTGTTTCATTTTATTTAAACAGAAACATAGACATGGAGACATTATAGTTGGAAAAAAATCCCCACCTTACAAATGACAAACTATAGGGTAACAAACATTTGCTAGTTGCCCCCAAACTTTTGGCTACTTGTATCTTAAAAGGCCTTTTTTAAAGGCAGAAAGGTGGTGAGATACCTCCTGTTAGTCAATGTCTTGACTGCTGTCTAAAACTATCCACCTTAGGGCATGAGGGATTCATGAGCTCCTGACACAGACATCTGTCTTTTAGAAATGACACTGAAACCACCAATTCATTTTGTAGCAGTTGGCGAACAGCTATCTATTGATAATAACTTCTAGACACTACCAGTTTAAGCCAAATTGGAGCCAATGACCTTTGGGTCAAAAGTTTCATATTCCATTTCCAGTCCCTGGAGCCATCAAGGGCACTTGTCGGAAGAGTTGTATTTCATGAATTTCAGCACACTGCCTCCAGCCCAAAGCACAGGGATTGTTTCCTGAAACTCATAGTCATACTTAGGCTAGTGGTTGTTCATGTAATGAATGTAAGAGAATGGTGTAAAGATTTTCTTTCAGTTACTGTTTTGTTCTAAGCAACATTTCAAGTGATTAATATACAACTTACATGAATAATTATCTAACTTAGTGGCATCAGATTCCTGATATTTCTACATAAAGATATTAACTAAAAAGCCAATAAATAATATTCTTTATCAATACCCTATGCATTTTTTAAATTGTATTTTATTTTTATATATTTAAGAGGTACTTGGCCAGGCACTGTGGCAGGTAGGCATCTGTAGTCTCAGCTACTCAGGAGGTTGAGGCAAGAGAATTGCTTGTGCCTAAGAGTTTGAGGTTGCTATGAGCTATGATGCTACAGCACTCTACAGAGGGCCACAAAGTGAGACTCTATCTCAATTTTTTAAAAAAAAAAGAGGTACAAGTGCACTTTTGTTCCATGGACATATTGTCAATGGTGAATTCTTTAAATGTACCCATCCCTTGAATAGTGAACATTATAGCCAATAGGTAATTTTTCATCCCTGACCGCCCCCCTACAATCCTACCATTTGGAATCTCCAATATTTATTATTCTACTCTGTATATCCATAACACTCAAATTTTTTAAATGAAAAATCCAGTTATGAAAAAAAATAAAAATACATCCACTGATGACATTACCTTTCTTTTCTAAACGTATGAATGTTGGGGGATGTTAGTGAAGACACAGGAACCACTGTGGAAGAAACATTTTAAATGTTCCTATCCGGTATCACTGTGATAGTGACATGAAATAATGGGAAGGAAATAGTAGTCCAGAGCTATGGTACTATTTGTATTTGGTATTCATTTCTATGAGATAATCATCTCAATTAGCAAGGACTTGCCCTTTTCTATGGAGGAGAGCACCTGATTCAAATAGCCTCATAAAAAAGAAATTGCCAAATGAAGTCATTACCTTAATTAGCATTTATGCCCCCATGTTAATAATATACCTTTTCTAAAAATGATGTTCAATGCATGCCAACCTACCACAGTGAGTAGAGGTTGTAGCCTGAGTGCCAACTTTAATTGTCATTTCAATATCAACTTAGATAGATCTATAAAGTAGTGATGTGAGATAGGTGCCTCCATGCTGTCATTACTGAGCTATGTTGAAGGGCTGTTCACTACGATGAAGCAAACTATCAAAGCATCTGCATCCATGAAGTCAACCTACCTACTCAACATTCCGTTTCCTTTCCACATTCGAATGAAGGATGTCATTCTTTAACTACTGGGTAACGTTGAATACAGTGTTTTTGTGTCCTCTTCCTAAAAGATTTTATTCTGTATCTAGACAAAATCCCATTATACTACATATCAAACCCCTAAAGACTTCGCAGATTCTCTAATTGATATGTTTTCTTAAACCTACATTCACGAGATTACCAGTTTGAACTTGGGAAATCATTTAGTTTTCCTTCAGATTTCTGCTGTAAGTTTGTTTAGTTTCAATGATATCTGATGTGTGCTTATGAATCTCTCTCTCACACACACACACACTCACACGCTCATACAATGTCTCTCTCTCACAAGAACACTCTTCTCCTCTAGTCTCCAAACTATCTTCCTCTTCTCTTGGTCTCCTTTAGAACTGTTTTCTCCAGGGTAACAAGAATGAAGAACTTTTTAAAATAATAATAAGTAAAATTATGTGAGTCTGGTGCATAAAAGCCTTCCTCAATTCCTGGCTTGTCTGACCGGATCCTGTATGATCTGCTTCCTGTCATCTTCCCAGGCTTAAATCCCTCACTGCCCTCCTCATTCATGATGTCTCAGTCACATTTCCTCATCAGTTCCTACACACTCCAAGTTCTGCCTTTCCTAAGGACTTTATGTCTGCTAGTCTTTGTCCAGTAACCCTCTTCTGGCTGTTGAGATGGGCACATTTTCATCTGCTTTCTCCATCTTGGTTTAAGTAGCACCTCCTTGGATAGGCCTTCCTAAACCAACCTATCTAAAAGAGTTCTATTACTCTCTCTTACACCATTCTGATCATGTCTTTTATTTATCTCACTTATTTGTTGATTAATTTTGAATGTCTTTTCTACTCTGGATTCAAGTTCCCTGAAGACAAGAGCTTTATCTGTATTGCTTACTTATTGACCATATATTAAGTGCTCTGTTAATGAATGGATATATATACCTGGAAAATCTTGTTGGTAACTAACAAGTCAGTAACAAAGCCCATTAGGCTTCCTATTATCTCTAGCCTCAGGGCTCCAGCCACAATAGTTTCCTTTTAGTTCTTCCAAGCAATGTTATTCCTCCAGACTGAAGGCTTTTGCAAATTTATTCCCTTAACCTGGAATACCTCTCCTTCCTTGTACCCCTGAAACCTTACTTCATTTTCTAATCTCAGTTCAGACATCAATGCCAGGGGGAAGCTGATCTTTCACCAACTCTACCCTCTCTCCCATTATCAGAAGCAAGAAACTACCAGACCACACTAGCCATTAGTCTAGAAACAAAGACCATATCGCTGTAGTACCAACAGGTAGAAGGTCAACATCACTTCTTTTCTATCATTCATTGTTATTCATTGTTTTTCAAGCTTATATAACCGGTACTACTTACATCTAATTTGCTGCTAACTTTAACCATACTCTGACACTTACGATTTATATTTGTGTCTTACAAATCACACAGTGATCACAATTGAAATGTTGACACTATAAAAACCCAGAAAATTTTAAAGTATCACATGGACTAAATTATAAAGCTGAAGTGCTTCGTATCCAGCCTTCCACAAAGTAATCACAGTTCACATCCTCAGGGTTATACTTAGGGACACTCTAATTCACCAACAGAGATGGACAGAAATGAAAGGCTTGAAGTAAAAATAGAAACACTCTGCAGCCACAACCTCTTTCCCAGAAGGAATGCACAAGGAAATGTAAAGATTTGGTCAAATGACAATTTTTCACATTTACATCATAAAAGCAAATGAGTATAGGCTCTTAAGTAATTGAAATTGTTGGCTTCAGTGTATTATCATTCTCTATCCATTGCCAACTCAGGACTTTCTCAAATGAGGACAAAAAAAGATGTGTTGTCATCACATCCTTTAAATTTTTTTCGTTAGAGAATTTTGGAGGTGAGAAGTACTTTAAAGATATGTCCCAATTCTGTAATTTCACAATAAGGAAACCAAGGGTCAGCTCAGTGGAGTTTACTGCCCAATCCAAGGTCATTTAGGACGTTGGTGAAGAACCTCGATTAGAATTCAGATTCTCCAGGTACAGAGCTCTTTCTGCTGTGCCAAGCTTGGGAAAATCTAGGAGCCAAATTCTCAAAGTAGAAATAAAAATTCTTTTTTATTGTTTTTGTGACTTTTATTGGCAACTGAGGATTAGAGATTTTATATTTGGCAAATTTCTTCAGTCACTTACCAACAATCAAATTAAGATTAATCAGAAATTTCCCTGGACATTATATTTGCAAGACAGTGACAAAAGAAAGTCTTAGAGGTCTCCTAATTTCTTTGTAATTTTATAGCATCCCAGTTAATAGCACCTTTGGGAGAAAGAAATTATATGACAAACTATAATTGCTGTGTGAGAAAAATAATATTGTCCTTGAAAGGTTCAGTTTTCCTTATCAATTTTTGAAGAAGTAAATTTAATTAAGATGACTATCACAGGAATCTGCTGAACTCTGTACAAATGGCCATTTATAAATTCATCAACATTTCACTTCTACTTTCTTATTTAGAGCCGTGAAGGGACCTTCTCTTTATGTACCTAGCTTACTAAACCCCATAAAATTCTTTTATTTATCTTGAGACAGAGTCTTACTTTGTCATCCTCAGTAGAGTGCCATGGCATCACAGGTCACAGCAACTTCAAACTCTGGGCACAAATGATTCTCTTGCCTCACCCTCCCAAGTAACTGGGACTACAGATGCCTGCCACAATACCTGGCAATTTTTCAAGATGGAGGTCTCGCTCTTGCTTAGGCCTGTCTTGAGCTCAGCCTCCCAAAGTGCTAGGATTATAGGCACAAGACACCTTGCCCAGCTCAGACACTTAAAATTCTTAAGCAGTTAATAATTGCATTAATAACACAATTGCAAATGGTTTCCATTCAAAAAGATAGATGTAAATTTGTTACTATCTGGAGCTATAAAAGAAATTGTCTACTTTGTTTTGTTTTGTTTTTAGTTCTGTTTCCTAAGAATCTTCACATTGAGATTTTGCTTCAGTTCCCTGAGGGAGAAGTATTGTCCTATCTACCGGACCAGGTGTCCTGACAACTCAGGAGAACCCCTCCATTGTGATCTGAGGAGCACCAGAGGCTCTTCTGAAAAACATATTCCTCTGCTAGTTGACCAGTTACTTCCCAAATTCTATGATGAACTTCTTGAATTAAAGTTCTAAATCCTGTTAAAGTCCAAGTGTTATATGGGACCTATTTAGCCAGTTTTAATCTTTGACCTCTTAGTTTATCAGAGTGGTAACCCATTCAGTTGACTAGGCCCAAAGGAAATGGGACATACATAACATGTGGAAAAAAACAAAACTGGAATTGTTAAGAACATGAGGTGTGCAAATAGGAGCCTGATAGACATATGAGGCACTGGACACTACACTCCCTGGGGTCTCAGACTGAGAGTGTTACTGAGGAAAGACAAGAGGGAGAAGGATAACAAATGCAAATAATTTCCCTGTTTTCACAACAATGCCATGAGTCACTAATTCCTCTCTCTGTGAGTTGTGACTATTTATAAAGAGGGCTCTCTAGTAATCTCCCTGAACACAAGAATAGGATCCTCATACAAATCCATGTTTACATTATTTACTAGAAACTTTCATTCTTTTTTTCCTTCTAACCTATATAGTGGTAATATAGTCAAAAGTGAATTTGTCAAGTTAAGATAAGATAAAAGTAATAACATTGAATGATCAGACAGTGGGATGTGAGAGTGTTGCTAAGGAATGTATATCTGTTAGATGCTTAATAATGTTTTATGAGTACCCAGTGTAACAAAGCAATCAAACAAGAGAAATATCGCTGACACAATGTCACCTAAAATTGTTACTGTGTTTTCATGATCACTGAGAAAATTTAAAACAGATTTATGGTTTATTATTTGTGAAAAAAATGAGTTACTCAAGTGATAATATAGTAACCTAAAATGTTATTTGATGAAAGGGATTATCTAAGGTGGTGCTGTTAAGTGCAGTAGCCATGAGTCACATAGAGCTATTGACTTGACCAAATTTGGACATGCTATAAGCGTGAACTATCCACTGGGTCTTGCAGACATAGTATGAAATGAGCAAAACAACACATTAATAACTTCTTATAATCGGTTATACATTGAAATAATAATATTTTGGATACATTGGGTGAAGGAAAATATATTATTAAAATTACTTTCACTTTTTTCCTTTCTGTGTTAATGCAGTTAACTAGAAAATTTTAAATTGCATATGTGACTCATGTTTGTGGCTTGCATTCGATTTTTACTCAACAGTGCTAATCTAAGAGATTAAATATTCAAAGGTGAAACACTTGTGAATTAGACTTTAATATTTTTATATTATTATAATTATAAATACACAAATGGTTTATATTGAAAGCAGAGGTATATTTGACATCAAAAAAAATGTATGTGACCTCTTTCTGTTCTCTTGAGGATTTCCTTGCATACTTTCTTCATATTTAGTGTAGGTGGGAAATGGTCTGACCTATTCTGATAGTGCCTGAAGGGAAGAGTTCCTGAAGGGAACTGATTTCCTGATTTAACTGAGTTACTGAAGGTATCTGATTTTCTGTAAATGAGGGAACCATCTACCCTAGCCAGGCTGTGAACAGTCATGGTTAGCAATGGACTTATCCTATGCCTGTCCACACTGGCTAACATGAATAAATAAATAGTCAGAATGACCACGGAGTGCTTGCAGATAAGTTTCAGAAAATGTTAGTCCAATTAAACTATCTATAAAACTTTCTAAAGACTGTTGATGGATAATATAAGATAGTAAATTCAGGATATATGTCATTGGGATCATATCTTAAAACCAGCATTAATTTAATGGAAAATGAAAGGGAAATTCTTAGGTGGTGGGTTTTTTATAGAATAAATCAATTCCAAACTTGATTTTACATTTCTTGCATAACTGTGCACATTTTAAGTCACATTCAACAGTGAATTTTCAGAAAATTCAGCAATTTGGCATTGTGCATGTATTCCCTATTTCTAGCACATGTGAGATTAATGCTTTTCATCACAAGAGAAAATGATATTATGTTTTGAGGTCAAGGAGTTTCTGCATCTTGGTTGCAAGCTACTAACTGCATATGACATGATGAAAACATAATCTTTTTTTTTTAGGACTAAATTTAATCATTAGAACTGCTTACAAAAATAACTTCAAAAATAGATTAACAAAAGCACTCTGAGGTGGCAATTTGTGTACTTTTCTGGTAGAAAGTGAAATTTTAGAAAAGTAGAGTGTTTACTGGGTTATATTTGGGTTTTTATTTACAGAATTTCTAACTTACTAACTTTAGCCATATAACTGATTCTGGCAATGGCTGGCATAAATTATGATAGATTTGGTATTAGTGTTAATACACTAGTATTTGGTACTAGTTTTAATTCATAACCAATGTTACATATGTCTTAAAGTTTTGATTTAGGATCCTCTCATGTTTTATTCATTTCTACCAATAGAAATCTAACTCTCTTATGTGGATTAAAATGATTGTTTACTTATGATCTCACAGGTTTCCTAATGTAATTAATGTTGCTTGGATCTGGAATCCTGAATCTTTTCTCTGTTCAATGTTACAGTCAAATTTCACAGGTGCCATTAAGGGAGCCAAGCATCAAACTATTTGTTCCATTTATGCAATAATTTTTTTTTTGGATTTTTTTTTATTAAATCATAGCTGTGTACATTAATGCAATCATTGGGTACAGTGTGGTGTTTTCATATACATTAGGAAATACTCTCATCAAACTGGTTAACGTAGCCTTCGTGCCATTTTCTTTGTTATTGAGTTAAGACATTCATACTCTGCTTTTAGAAGCTGTAAAAAAACAAATAAGATTCTCGACCACTTAATGTTTGCCACACATTGTTTTCAGCACAAGCACATATCCTGATGCTCTCGGGGGATTGCAGGGATGACCTGTGTTGTGTGCATGCCCCATTTCTCCTCTCCTAAACCGTTATCCAGAACTGATTCTTTCTGGTAACCAGAATAGGAATAAAAGCCCTGACAAGACTGGGAAGGAATGGGAGTCATGACCTTAATCTGTGAGGTATCTTGAAGACAAATATAATACCTTTATAAAACCCATCTTCACTTGGAGCCATATGTGATTATGTATGGTTATCTGACATAAACCTGGTTATACACCCCAGAGCCTGAAACATCAGAGTCAGCATCCGAATCTACAACTCAAAAAGCCAAGTGAACTAAATCAGTAACAAAAAACATATTTCAATCAGGAAAACTGATTTTATTTAGAGAGAAAAAGTGTTGAAAGTATATGAAACTATTCCAAAGTAATTTTTAACAGAATTTTTACATTTCTTCCTATCTAAAATTAGTTTTAGTGTCTTTCCTACTTTGTGTCATACTATCAGAATTAAAAGCATAGAGAGTGTAGTTCATCTACTACAATAGTGTTTTGGTGTCTATTGCCACTCAATGAAGACTGAGGTACCAAAAAGGGAACAGTTCGATATTCACTGAAAGAGTTTCCTATTCCTTTTTTCCATCTTGGCCTCACCATTAAAATCAACGTGTAAAAACCAAAGAGAGCTGAGAAGAAAGGCAAAACCTTATTTTAAAAACTCTTGAAAACTTAGAATAAGACTTCTGTGAAAAGGTTATTTGGCTGAGTGTGGAGAAAGCAGGGGAGTAAATCCATATGGTCTTCAAGTGCAGTAGAGGAAAAGTTATTTAGCAAGCCGTTTCTGTCTCTTTTAGATGACCTAGAAATGGGTCTGCCTAAAAGTAAGTAAGGGATTAGATTTTGCAAGGACTTTACTAGGGAGATTAAATTCATGATCTGTGCTAGTCCTTCTCCCTTTACAATAAATTAGTATAACAATGTCCAGTGTAAATGGGCCTTTATTAAATGTATTCATTATACAATAACTCATGGACATTTAATGGGCTATTACTTTTATTCACATTTGTAGAAAGCTTTTCTATTTTCATACTTTCAGAAATGGGTACATTCACTCTGTTTCACTCTTTCATAGCCACATCATTTTTAAAAAAGAATCCATTTGTAAGTTCCTTAAAAAACTGAAAATAAAATCAGACTCCTCAAATTTCCAGGCATTGATTAAAAATAAGACTATGTAACTGAATAGAATATTCCAATATTAAGTGGGAAAGTGTCTACATAATTCTGTTGTCATATTCAGTGTTAGTGGAATTTGATATTAAAATTTCATGAAACTGCTTATAGGTCATTCTTTAAAAATACATGCATATTCTTTGAAAAGTGGTCTAGAAAAGCCTATACCTTCCCCAACACACACACACAATTTATTTTTAGAAGAGTGGAGGAAAATTATTACCTAAAATGTCCCTGCTGTATAATTTGATAGCCATATTGCTTTTCCCTTTTGAAACTTGCACATTTGTGCCTATTGATTGTGATTTTGAAGGAAGTTCTCCAGTATGAGCTCTGAGCAAGTCGCAAATTGCATCACACTATTTTTCTCTTAAAAAGCAATATAGTATTTTGAAGTTCTTAAGTCAGACAGGCATAGGAGTTCTACTTGCTTCATGTATAATATTGGGAAATGGTTTAATTTCTTATATTTTCTTAGCCGCAGAGGCACAATGACTTCATACTCCTTTGTGATAAATGAATTCCCAAAGTAGCCATTGTATACTGGGCATCTACTCTGACCTAATAATGTCCTACATCCCTTCATTATCATTAATCTTTGTAACAGTACTGTAGAGTGAGAGTTATTCTAATTCCCATTTGATATAAAAGCGCATATGTAAAATGCTCGTAACAGTGGCCAACTCAGTAAATTGTAGGAATGGTGATGGTAATAATATTAATAGTAGTTGTATTTGCTTTTGTGACTGTAGTTACCTTACAGTCTCATGTTCCTATTTTAACTGAATCAATTTAATATGAATAAGGATATCAAAGGGCAATGAGATTAAGGGACACCGGAGTCAAAGTCAGGTTTATCTCACCAGAATTTAGGCTGTTAGACATTATGCCATATTGGTGTGAGTTCCTTGGACAGTTTTTTTTTTTTTTGAAATTTTAGATTCATTAAATTCAGGCACCATACATAAAGGCACTTAATCTTTAGTATTTCCAAATTTAAAAATAAGATTTGGTGTTTTCTTCTTTTTTTCTGAAAGCATACTGATATGCTAGCTAAATTGCACATTTCATCTTTAGTATATGAATTTGTATATATTTACATCAGGGAGTTATTTCAGTGAGTTAGCTATCTGTTTGATCCTTCAACTGTTGGTGCCGGTGTTTCTGGTTTCCTCGCTCTTATACAATGGGGGGAAAAGTCTTGGTTTAGAGTAACTGCCTAGTCTCCATGAGTTATATGTCTCAAGTTTAATAACTATATGGATTATTTACGTGCCTCCTTTAAATTACTATTATTGCTAATGAAGATAATCTTAATGTCTTAACTAAAGATTTCTACAGTTTTACATGTAAAATTTAATCTAATGTATTAATGTCACAATTGAAATTGTAGAAATAGGACATTGCTATATATTTTATAATTGCATCATATACCAATAGTTTTGATTCTTTAGTAATATAAATTTAGCAGAATCTGTTATTTACTATTTATTTTTAGCCAGTGCTGTACATTTATTTCTAATTACTAAAAGATTTTTTACCTCATGGAGATTTAAAACTTAAAAGACAAATGGGAATAAAACCCACTGAAATGTAAGCCATGTTTCTTAGTACTACATACATTTAAAGGTGTTACAGATCTCAGAATAAGATTTACAATTATATCATTTATTGGGATATGCAGGGATTATTTGCCAATTTCACATTATGTGCATTAGGTAAGAGCTGTGTATTGAGATTCCATACAAAGCATAGCAATATACTGAGGCATTCCCTTAAGAATGCTGAAACATAAAAGTGCATTGATTTCTAAGGAGCCCTAGCTGTGTTGGTTTGCTCAGAATTTGACCAGTACATATAGAGGTCTGATTCCTTTGAAATGCTCTCAGTGAAATTTGCAAAGTGTAACATTCAACACTGTCATCCACTTTGCAGAGTTCTGTTAAAAAAAAAAAAATTAAAAGTACTACATGCATAACAACCACTTTATAAAGTGAGTAACATTTGTCCTTGTGTTACTCTTACAACTGTGAACATCTATGAAAATGAGCAACATCCTTATTGGCACAGGCAGCCCACAGAGTATTTGCTCACTTCATGCCAGCGTGATGTTACACTGCCCTGAAACCACTGAAGTTTTACAGTTTACCAAACTCTTCCTCATACATTCTTACTTCTTTTTTTTTTTTCGTTGTTTTTTGTTTTTTGTTTTTTTGTAGTTTTGGGCCAGGGCTGGGTTTGAACTCACCACCTTCAGCATATGGGGCTGGCACCCTGCTCCTTGAGCCACAGGCACCACCATCTTCACAACAACCCAGTGAGGAAGGCGAGTTGAGTGGCTATTGCTATTTCTGCCTGCCAGCATCCCCGGGTCCTTTTTACCTGGGGAGAGGCCTGAGATAAGCGGAGTTGACAGCAGGGCTCTGCCTCCCAATCCTGAAACCCAGAGGAGGCATCTTCCCTTCCTCAGTCTTGTCAGCTCAGGAGCTCCCACATGACCGAGGCTCAGCCAATGAGCTGCGCCTGCTCCCGGGAGTATCCAGGAAGTGAGCGAATCAGAGCAGCTGGAGAGAGGATGCGGCTCCATCTCCAGGACAGTCTGCACCCCTCACTGTGCACTTGGTGAAGCCAGCTATGCTTCAGGCAGTGTTGGGGAACCTGTGGCCTCCAGATCCCCAAGTGCAGTCCCTTGACCCAATCCAGACTTCACAGATATCTTTATTAAAGAGATATAGTCTGTAAAACTTAGATTTAGTCAAAAAGCTGCACTCAAAGATGCAGAAGGCCACATGTAGTCCTAAAGCCGCAGAAGGCCAATGATGAAACATGAGTGTCCTTGACGGAGTGCCCATTTTTCTCAAGGTTTTTCAGCCTTTCCCATCAACTACCTGGCTCCTATCTTTTCAACACATCCTTATCATGTCCATTTATGTAAAATATGTTTTGGTTACTTGCAACCTGGAACACGGTGATTAGCAATTTTTGTTCCTCTCCATTTATAGATGAAGAAACTGAGCTTTATTGATGAAGTCAGTTGTGTGTGGATTGTAGTTACGTAGAAAAGCCAAGTCTAAATCCCATATCTTCTAGTTAAGGGTCGTTTCTTTTCTCAGCTCATTGTTTTCCCAGTCGCGTTCAGTGACCTCTGTCGATAGTGAGGTGTGCTTCCTTCCTCCTCTCCGTCCCCTGAGTGTGGTGCATATGGTGCATAATCCTATTTCCTGTCCTAGCTTCTCTGCTTGGTGTCAAATTCTGCTTGCCACACTGGACTGTTGAGCACCTTGGAAGACAAGGATCATACTCATCATTTTTTCTTGAACATATACTGGAGTTCTCCCTGATAAAGAACATAGGTGGTACCTTTCAAAATGAATTTTACACGTTTAGCAACAACTTCAAACCCGTATTGGTGTTTTCACTGAAGTAATTTATACACTCATTTGTAACTCAGTACTAATAAAGATGTTAATGAACACTGGGTGTTCATACAAATGTGAATCCTACTGTGTATTGCACATGGGAGGGATCGGGGTTGTGTGCTTCTGATGAGAATGAATGCCTGATGATCCAAGGTGGAGATGTAACGCACCTGAATCATTCTGATAGCATCCTCCTAAACCCAGTCTGTAGAAAAGAACTGTCTTCCATGAAACCAGTCCCTAGTGCCAAAAGAGGTGGTGCAATAGAGGCGACAAATAAAGATATGTATAAGAGGATGTAACACATATGTTTGTATGCACATATAAAATAGAATGAAAATGTGTTTGTATAATTTTCATTCTTTATAAATTATGCACACATTAGGAGAAAGATTTAACTTTAGATGTTTTTGTGTCATTTGTAGACAATTACTACGGTACCCCAAAGCCTCCAGCAGAACCAGCACCATTATTGTTAAATGTAACAGACCAGATACTTCCAGGAGCCACTCCAAGTGCTGAAGGAAAACGGAAGAGGAATAAATCAGTGAGCAACATGGAGAAAGCAAGTATAGAGCCTCCTGAGGAGGAAGAGGAAGAGAGGCCTGTGGTCAACGGAAATGGAGTGGTAGTAACGCCAGGTTAGCCATTCACACTTTTTACAAGTTCATCATCAGTTTGCTGTTTTAGATGTTAAGTGTGTGTATGTGTATAGAGAGAGAGGTTGCAAAAAAATGTAAACCAATTTCAAGAAAGAAAAAGACTATTAAAATTGTAATACTCGCTATATACTCATAACAAAAGATGAATACAAGTTATGTTGAGCATCTCTTATAATTGCTTGAGTATTATGATTTTAATACAGTTTTTTTTCCTTTCTTAAAATGTGTATACATTTTTTGGCACCTTCTATATATCAGATAGATACAGATATATCCAATGTATCTGTATGATTATAATTATCTTCAGAGAAGGTTATAATATCAGATGGAAAGGACATGATTTTTGTATACAATGTATTCTAATTTCAACATATTCTTTCAACTTGCTTGACTTTTGGTTTCATTTATACAATATTAAGGGTGATGGCAATGTACCTTTATACCTGGTTTAAACCTCTAGAAAGTGTTACAAATCATAAATACGATTGTGTAAAGTTTTGAGGTCTTTGTTAACATTAGGGGAAATAACTCTAACATTCTAGAAGTTCTGTAAACAGAGGTTGGGTCACATGATTTAGTATCCAGCCTCACTGAATACAGTCCTCAACATGGCCGCAGGTACAGACTGCCCGTGTGTTTGTTTCCCCTTCTTTACCATCCAATCTGGCAACATGCAGAAAGCACCTTTATACATTGACCAGGTGAAGGCCCTTATCATTGAATGAGGAGAAGAATAGCTATGCTTGATTTATGATCTGTCGTATCATGTATGTAAGGAATATTACACACAAATGAGATAGGTGTTTGTACAAGGGCTGTATTTGCTTTTTGTTATGCATATTACTAACATAGCATCAAAAATAGATTTTTTATACTATTATTCATAATTAAATGCTACCAAAGCAACGACAGCAATAACAAAATTATGGTGTTGTGTTATTTTCATGGAGCCAGACTCCAAAATTTTATTTTCCATATTTATTTTTAATAGAATCATATCAGTTGACATTGCAAATCTAAGCACTGTGGTTAAGTTCTTGGGGAAAAAAAAGTACTTTGCATGCATATTCTTTTCTAGATGTTTCCCTTTACTACTTTGATGTGCGCATTTTTATTTTTTAGTCTACTGCTTCAGTACTGACATGGTGTCTGAATTTTCATGCTCAATTATTTTTATCAAAGAAAATCTTCATAAGGATACTTTTTATCTTCTTTATTCAAAATACATGTAAAAGTGTTCCTCTTCATTGAACATAAGGTAAACACAAGGAGACCAAAATCTAATCAGTACCAATTGAGGTATAAAACCTGATGAGGTGGTTTCATCTTGATTACTCAAAGGAGGTAAACCTTCTCCATTGATACCAATGGGTAAAAATATTCTCTGACACTAGCAATCATTGATTTTTAGATTCAAATGCTAAAATCACTAGAAGTAAGTAATGTCACTTGTCTACTATGAAATGATCTGGCAATTTTCAAGCAATTAGGTATCATCTTCTTTTTTGATTCTGAAGTATCTGTATCAAAATATTTGCTTTTCATTATGTACAACTAAATTTAAATTGAATTGATAGTACATAGTTTTCTTGTTGATCTTTGATAGGAAATGAAAAACAATGAGCTGAATTAAATCAGTAACCACAAAAGCAGCAGAAATTCCAGGTCAGAGAACAGCTGCTGAATTTTATCTTGTGGTTAAAATGCATAAAATATAAGTCCCTGACTGAGCAAAGATCATTGATTTCTGTTTTGTTTCAAATTATGTGGGGTAAATAAAGTGAAGCTGTCTCAGTCTACAGATTCCTAAGAAACTTATTTAACTGGAGGGCATACTGAATCCAGAAACCACCAATCTCTTCTATTCATACCTTAGTTATGAACTAGGGAACATCTATGGCTAGGAGGTCTTCGTGGGCACCGAAGAAGACGGAGTTGAATTTTTCTTGACCAACTATAGCCAAATGACTGCTTCTGTACCCCTCCACCTACATATGGTAAAAAACAACTATCCAGGGCAGTGCCTGTGACTCAAAGGAGTAGGGTACTGGCCCCATATGCCAGAGGTGGTGGGTTCAAATCCAGCTCTGGCCAAAAATTGCAAAAAGAAAAAAAAAACTACCCAAGCCAACTCTAAGTTTTCTGGGAGGTCAACAGATGCTACCTACAGTGGCTCTGTAAGTCTGGCGGGGCAAGAGACCCTTACACTTTCTCTTTCCTGTTGAGGAATAAGAGATATATGCATCAGGCAGCTCTTCAACCAGTGTTCAAAAGTGGGTTACTATATTATGTTCTGTATGTGTGTAAAAGCATCAAACCTACCAGTCTTTAGCTCCTTATATACTTGACCAAAATAAGTTATTTACTCTGTGTAAATAAAAGTCTTAGAGGATTCCTCAATTTACATCTATTACCTATCTTTTCATCTTTTCTTTATCAAACTAAAGCTTATGCTTAAAACTTCATTTTTCTTTTTCAGATCGTATCTATGTAAAATCAGTGACTACTTTTAACTATAATAAGTATGTTCTCCATGAAGTTCTGCTAACATTACCAATGAGAAGAGTCCTGAACTAGAAAACTGACCCCTTAGTACACGTCTTTTGACGACCTTGCTCTTTGAAGTGTCTTTTTTATTCCAAATGTTTATCCAGTAGCAACTTCAGGAATTCTTTTGACTTCTCTTGTGTATGTTTCCCAACTCTTCACCATTTGAACCTCATCACATTGTTTTTTTCTGGCACAGAGTTTTTGTCTCCTTCCCAGACACATTCACCAGATACAGGAGATTTCAAAGAAGATTGAGAAATAATGCTTACACTTTGTTTAGATTGCTGTGTATTGGCTAATAGCCTATAAAAATAATTAACATCAGTCATCAATTCAGAACACAAATTCAATAAAGCACATTTGGAGAGTGAAAAAGCTGAGAAAGAAGGAGGTAGGGCATCAGTGGTCAGGGGCTAGGGTTCACCTTTTGGGGGCAGGACACAAATATAAGAGGGTCCCTATCTAACAAGAACAGTCAATGTAACCTGCTTCTGTGTACCCTCAATGAACTCCAACAATTAAAAAAAAAAAAAGCTTATCGATATAACCTTATTCCATTGGAAAATAATACTGATGCTAAAATAATTAACTTTTTGAGGGCTTACCATCTATTAGGAACTGCCTACCTTCATCATAGTTATATAGTTCATTTAACTATCCTAACTATCCTATTAACTAGGTACTATGTTGCAAATTAGGACCCTGAAATAGACCAAAGTTAAAAAATTTTCTCAGTAACTGGGAATCATATATGGGAAATCTGAGTCGGTCTATTCCTAGTTGCTAATACAAACATGAATATGTTTCCTAGTGATATGTAGACACGAGACCTCTATATTACCTGTGCATCTTTAAAAGTGGCATTATAAATGTCTACTTACTGAAAGTTCTTCTAGCTTTTATTTCTGGAAATCATGTGCAAGTAAGCTCATTTTCCTCTGTAGATATAAAAATGTCCTATTTTTATTAAATTCTGAACATAGACAAGTATCACACATATCAATCTTTGCCAAAATAAACTACTATGTACTTTACCAAGAGAAACTATTTACCCTATGTAAATAAAGTTTTTAGAGAATTCCTTAATTTACATCTTACCTATTTTTATCTTTTCTCTTTTGAATAATACTTAAAACTGCATTTTTCTTTTTGTTTTCAGACCCTATTTACATAAAATCATTGATTGTCTTTAAATATATGCATTTTCCATGAAGTTCTGCTAACATTATCAGTGAAAATTCACATGACCTGAATTTTATTTTATGTAGAGGTCTCTCTTTTCTGCTTACAATTACATTAGACATACGGAGTTAGCTCATAGTACCCAGAAAAACCATACAATGAATTTTTAGCATCTCACACAGGTTGTGAATGTTTCTGTTTCTGCCATACCTCAATTTGGTTGGAAGTCAATAAAATTCTATCCTCAGAAATATATTATTCTTGTCAATAAGCGGATTACAAAAATAAAAACAGGAAAGTAAAAAATTGAAAAAATAATAAAAATAGAATAAATAATTAACTCTCCTTTAATGAACGCGTACCATGGGCCAGGTATGCAATACTTATACTGCATTTTCTCTAGTCCCATAATAATCATATACTTATTTCATGAATGAGGTGCTGAAACTTAGCTTAAGATGCTTAGCTAAGGTAAAAATTCATATGATGGCGGAGGAGAGATTCAGACCCAGTGATCTCTGAATTCATTCTTTCTTCAACACGTGTCCCTGAGCTGTTAACCATGCTGGGGACAAATCGCAGTCCCACTACTCTATATTCCATTATATTTGTCCTTCACTGTTTGTAGCAGTGGTGTCAGACCTCGTACTAGCAAGGGTAATTTATCCTTAGATCATCTTATAGATTGTCTCTTTGAACTGATGCTTAAAATTCATATCCCCAGGAAGCTTCCCTGACATTACCTCACCTATATTTAGACATCTTTTATCTTTCTGTTTATCTTGTTAAAATTGACATCCAGCCCGTGGCTTCAAAAGCTGTAAATTTACCTGCAGCCTTCACTGCTTTTCTGTGTTTCAGGCCCCTATTTCTTTTTTTTTTTTTTTTTGAGACGGAGCCTCAAGCTATCCCCTGGGTAGAGTGCCATGGCATCACAGCTCACAGCAACCTCCAACTCCTGGGCTCAAGCGAGTCTCCTGCCTCCATCTCCCAAGTAGCTGGGACCACCGGCACCCGCCACAATGCCCGGCCATTTTTTGGTTGCAGCCATCATTGTTGTTTGGCAGGCCTGGGCTGGGGATTCGAACCCGCCACCTTAGGTGTACGTGGCTGGTGCCTTAGCCGATTGAGCCACAGGCACCGAGCCTCAGGCCCCTATTTCTAACTATTGCCCACTGGACAGCTCCACCTAAGCATTTCTTTTGCAATTTCGATGTACACCTTACACTTAAGCTCTTCTCCCGCAAAACCAAGGAGCAAACCAACTCGCAAAGCCCTTTACCCGATTTCTCTAATTCTTCTTTTCACTCAAATACCTCAGAATTATCTATCATATTCCTCTTCCCAGCCTTGGCATTCATAATTAGGCACAAACGATCAGTGGGTCTGTCCTTTAAGATATCACTGTCCTATCCTGGAGTATCACCTGATTTGCAGAGCACAGTTCCCTAATGATCTGCATGTCTCCCAGCAATTTAGTTTTTATCCCTCATCAAGTAAAGATGCTTGAATCAAAAGTGGGTCATGCAACTATCCTCAAAACTTAAAGGAGCTTTCTTTTCCACTGATTCAAATGGAATCAGCTCCTACCTATGACTAGGTCCTATCTGTTAGCTTTGACTCCCATTAATCCCCTACGCGAATATTTTTCCCTTATCCATACTTCACACTAAAAACATTTCATCAGTCCAATCTGGCCATTGCCACATTTAAGTCATCACTTCTCTTACTTACAATTCATTAAGCATTTTTATATTCCCTGAGAATCACTGATTGACTTGTTGACTTTCACAAGAAAAGTTAAAACTATCTCTGAATGACTGTAATGCAATTTACACATCGATTTCTATGGAAAGATGAGTTAGCCTGGCACTAGGTAGCTTCATAACGTGCACATATGGCATTCTCATGTATATTTTTGTAACTGTAAATTAGGATAAGAGCTGCTTTTACTTTTCCGTTGACCTGTTCAGTGATTAGCACGTATTTTTAAATATTTCAAGTACTTAGTAAATCTTTATTTTTCAGTCAATTATGACTGACCTCTCGGATGTCCAAGTTTTACCGTGTGGACATGATTACATTTCTTTCATGCTCATTTTATACTAGTCAGTATCCTCAACATACAGCATTTCCTAAGTCTGAAAGATACAAGATTCCTGATTCTACGTTCCTTTGAAAGTTGTAAAACCAAGAGAAATACACACATGTGTATTTTAAAATATGTGCTCTTAGAGATGAGATGCATCCGATCTCCCTAACTTTGAAAATGCCAAAAATAAGTAGGTGATTAATAATAGGTAAGTACATAGAATTTATTTAAAGATTGGACTCTTCTTCAGGAAAGCAAGGTCCCAAAACCAGAGTTGTTGGGTTAGCTTTCTTGGATTCCTTTTATTTCATGAGTTATCTTCTAAACTTTTCCGGAAAGTAATTCACTATTATAGCTCCCCCTCATCAGCTATTAGTAAGCCTAGTGTAAAGAACTAGAAATGCACATATATTTTAAAAGCAGTTAAATCTCACTGTTTATACACAAACACACACAATGCTAGGAGAAACAGGGCCGTGAGAGCTACCTTCACCAACAAAGGGAATACAGTATGTGTACACAGAGCTGCCTTCTCCAGGACCCCAAGCCTGCAATTAGTGCGAATGAACTGCATCTCCCAGAGAGCAAACAGAGTGTCCCTTATGTGATCACCGAGTGTCCTCGGCAATGATCTCAGTTCACCATTAGGGACATGCATCCAGGTCCTGTGCTGCTTGGCACGCTGACTGTGCATGCACCATCAGTCCTGGGTCTGTGAATGAGACCCTGTCACTGTCAGAAGAATTATGTCCTCCCTAGTGAATTTCGCTGTTTTCCTGTGAATAATACCCGACTCTGAAACCACCCCAGCGCCTATGCCCTGCTTATTTTTGTGTGAGTTCAGGGAGACTGCGATTTGTGGATCCACTCAGATATTTGTCCTTCTTTTTTTTTTAGGAGGCTTAATTTTATCATCTTATTCCTAAATACAGTGCTGGGTTTTATCTCTTCACTGGATGGGAAAATTTCTGGGGCTATTTTAAACTAACCTTCTAAAATTAGATATTCCATTTATAAATGAGAGGCGTTCCATCTTTTCTTAAAAGAATCTTTTGAAAGTTAAAACTGCCCTAATGGTAGCATGTTCAGAGTAGGCGTGATCACAAAGTAACCACATGATCGTGTTAGAGGTTGTGGCCATGAACTATAGTAGTAATTCTAAACATGCCATTAAAAAAAAATAAAATCATGACTAGTTTCAGGGGTGTCATTTTAAATCAAGTCACACTCACTTTCAATTAAACTGAAAGTGACACATTTATGTGAACCTCTTCATGCTCTCCAGCCCATGCGCTATTTGGGGGAGCTTGCACTCAGCCTCTGTGGAGAGTGTGTATATCTGCTTCTTGGAGAGTTTACGTAATCTGTGTGTGTGAGAGCTTCGATTCCTGAGGGGGGAGTACAGAGTGAGAACGACCGTGGCAACACCTCGGATTTGTACAGCACTTACAGAAAGCCTGCGGAATAGTGACAGGTTTTTTTAGGTTCTCCAGGCATTCTTAAAATCTAATCTTTTTTTTTATCATAATCATCTATTTTCCCAAGTCTAATTTTCACCTCTATCACGATATTTCTTATTCAGATTTCTCGTCAGAGAAGTGGTTCTAATTCTTGATGTGAAATCCCAGCTGCTTTACTGTCAGTGATGGGTCTAGGTAGGGCTGGCCTTTCTCACCAAAGAGAAAAGGCTCTGGGTAAGGCCTCTCTTGAGCACCCATTCCTCAATGTGGCTGCATCACTGGGGACAGCACCCTGACATATTTCCTCCTATGTGATTTCTTGCTCTCATCCAGAAAATACCTTGACTCTAATTTGGGTCAAAAAAAAAAAAAAAAACCACTTGAATCACTCAGCTCAAGACTAAATAATGTCTTCCTCATTTCGTCTTGAGACCCCTGAAAAGTTTTTAAAACTTCAGAAAGTGAGGTTGGGTTTTATATAGTACTAGTCTCCTCATATCGTTTTCAGAATTTTGAAAGTAAGCTCTAAGAAATATTGTATATGTATGTCCTATATTTTATTTCATACTCTACTACAATCTTTATTTTATTTTATTTATTGTTTTGAAACAAAGTCTCATTTTATTGCCTTTGGTAGAGTGCCATGGTGTCTGTCATAGCTCACAGCAACCTCAAATGCTTGGGCTCAAAGCAATTCTCTTGACTCAGCCTCCCTGGTAGCTGGGACTACAGGCACCCACCACAATGCCCAGCTATTTTTCAGAGAACAGGTCTCCCTCTTGCTCAGGCTGGTCTTGAGTTTCTGAGCTTAGGTGATCCATCCACCTTGGCTTCTCAGAGTGCTGGGATTATAGGCTTGAGCCACTGAGCCTGGCCTTCTACTAGTCCTTAAATTTTTCAACATTTGCATCAGTTTCTCTCACCCCAAGGTTTGTTGAGGATTTGGGAGATTTATTTGTGTGTGATAAATATCTTTAAAATTCATACATTATGAAAATCACTTAGCATATATACAAGTTTACAGCTATGGGAATTAGTTTTGTTAGTGTTATTCCAGTCTACTTTTATCAAAGTGTTAAGAATTAGGTATTGCTAACAGAGGAAAATATACTAATTAAGGCAGCTCTTCTCCCCTATTACTCAGAAACAATTTCCTCTACTAATCTTCCTATGACTCGTTCCAATTTAGATTTTTATATCTCAGGAAATATTTTTCTTGGCATCTTCCACTCACAGACCTGAATTTTATATTTTCCATGTTTTTCTTTTAGTGTTCCAAACAATTTGTAACCAATTGTGTGTTTTAAATGCAGATGAAAAATAATTTTGAGTCATTGAGTATGCATTCTCAGTAATTTGCAGTTTTCTGGCTAGCCACCAAATCCATGAGATCCAATTTACTTGCAAGTATTAAATATATAAATCATTTCTTTACAGGATTGGGGATTTCAGCTTCCTTAATTTATGTATCATCTCAAAAATCATAGTTAATCATTTACACTGACTTTCCCTAATTCTCATATTTTATTTGAGATGTATGATTCAAATAATAAAGAAAAATATTTGTTAATATTTTTAAAAATATTTTATATGTATTTTTTTCCACAGCATTCAAGGACTACCCTTCTTATGCTCATCTATTGTAGTAGTGTAAGAATTTATAATGATGTCTTTTTAGGACTTTGAACTATTTCAGGAACAGTAAAGAGTTAGAAACCACTGACTAAAATTCAGTCATCAGTTTGCATAGAAATCACCATTCCTCACTAGCCTGCTGTGACCCTGGGGCCAGCAGCTGGAGGGACACCTGTTTGCGGTTTTTCCTCTTTGCACTTTTGGATTTTGTACCATATGCAAGTCTTACTACATCAAAAAAAAAAAAAAAAAAGGCAATCGGGTGGTGATCAGGGAATTCGCTAATTATACAATGCGCAAACATTTTAGCACCCATGTTGTAATTCCTGTTCTCATTTTAGAAGGTTTAGGAAAAGTCATAAAAATAGATATGAACTTTCTATGAGCAATAACCTGACACCCTGACTTATTTTGGTCAACTGGTGCTGTAGAATGCAGGGGGCCACTACCTGACCACTTCCTTGCTGAAGACAGAATGCCCTACACTTCCCACTGCAGGATATCATCTGGCCATGATCAAAAAATCAGTTATGTTAGTTTACAAAGAATGAAATTAGAAATTAGATAAATACTCAGTAGTCATAATTTCGTATTTATAAAAAAATCAAGAAGGATGTTTTTCTCTTATTTATCAGCCCTGAAGTATTCATTTATAAGAGCCTGTGATTCAAATTCTAAGAAGTTCAGCTTCCAGCAGTGATGTCAACAGTCCTTCCACCACATAAAACCTTTTTAACGGGCTTGTTGGGTTTCCAAGAAAGCTTAGAGAAATCTTTAAACCCCACCACTGTGGCCACGACCGCAAATGAGTAAAACCAGAGTGGGGAGCAGACTTGAAAGCCAGGGCTGCCCCAGGGGTTCAGGAGGAGACGAGGCCTTGGGCTCATAGGAGACTGGTGGGCTGTCCCTCTGGTGCTGCTTAAAACAGTGCTGTCAAAGGTGCCAGAGTGATGCCAAGTTCCTAGCTCAGTAGCAGCCCCTGGTGCCTCGCAAAAGCAAATGCAAACCTCAAGAGAAACAATAGAGAACTTGGAAAAGAGTTTGTGGTGTCTGTGGATTATTTTTCTTCCTTTAAATCTCGTAACCCTATTATATGCTTCATCAGAGGAAGAACAGCTTAACTTATGCAAATGTCTTTTAAAGAAGAAATATTACCTAATACGTATTCTTTTTTAGCGCTCAGATCATTTTTTGAAAATACCTAATATCCTACACCTCACAGAAGACTGACCACAGTGCTTGGTTTTGTAGGCAGAAATAATTTGGAGTACTCGAATGACTTAAGTTATTCGGTATTCTAAGTAGTAGAATTCAACAGTAACAATACGTGCCATTCACTGAACACCTACTCTATATATTCTAGTAGTTCATTGTTCTAAGCATTTTATATACATGCCTTATCTGATTCTTAGAGCTAAGTTTTGTTATTGCCCCCACTGTGCAGTTGAAAAAGTTGAAGCATGCACAGAGCGTTTGAAAACTGATTCAACATCCCCCTTTAAAAGGCAGAGTCAAACCCAGGTGGTCTGAGCCCAGCCGCAGCCACTATGTTCTACTGCTTCACATGGAGAGTGTTGCTATCTGAGAATTGCTAAAAGGAAAATAAATTTTTTTTAAAAATCTCAAATTATTTCTATTCTCTTTCTTATTCTCAATTCTTTTTTCTCTAACTTTAAATGCCTTCCTGCCATCCTTACTTCCCAAGAATCATATGAAGACAAGGAGAAAAAAATATTGAATTTATTAAAATTTGTCACATAGCCATTAGAAATATAAATCATGGGGCTCTCTGACAGGATAGAATAAATTTTGGAAGTTGACATTGTATGACAGAAGAAATGATTAAAAAAAATTTTTATCTAGCTTACAAACAAATCCTTCATTATTTTTCTTCATTTCAAAGGGTGGCAGTTGCAGAAAGCTACATATACATAATCAGTGTCCAATAGGAACATGGGTATGACGTAAAATAGGCATTCTTACTTTAAATGGTTTTATCTTTATATCTTGGTTTATTGACATTGTTTAAATTTTTTAAAAACCAACTTTTCACATTATTGATCTTCCATATTTTTTGTCTCTTCTTCAATTATTTCTGCCCCGATCTTTTTCTTTTTCTTTTTTATTGAATGGTAACTATGTACATTAATGCACTTCTGGGGTACAGTGTGGGGTTTTCACACACAATCCGAAACACTTCCATGAAACTGGTTAACATAGCCTTCATGTCATTTTCTTAGTTATTGTGTTAAAATGTTCATATTCTATTCTTAGAAAGATTCACGTGTACCCTTGTAAGATGAACCACAGAAGTGATCCCTCCAATCCCCCTCCCTCCATCTATTCCCCCCTCCCCTCTCCCTCCCCCCTCCCTGTATTCTTAGGCTGTTATTAGGTTATAGCTTTCATATAAAAGGTATAAATTAGTTTTATAATAGGAGCGTGTACATTGGATACTTTTTCTTCCATTCTTGTGATACTTTGCTAAGAAGAACATTTTCCAGCTCCATCCATGTGAACATTCTGCCCTGATCTTTATTATTTCTTTTCTTCTAATTTTAAGTGTGGTTTATTGTTACTTTTCTAGTTCCTTGAAGTGCATCA